>JAOPSE010001591.1:0-128056 GCA_029449295.1 Zea luxurians | reverse complement strand
GCGCGAACCACCCCAAACATGAGTTTTGGACCTAAAGTAGTGGACTGGGCATGTTCATTGCGAAAAACGAAGAAATGGTTCCGGTGGCAAAAACTCGTGCTTGTATGCACCCCGACACCCATTTTCGGAATGGGTTACGTGCGGAAACTAAATTGCGCGAAACCACCCCAAACATGAGTTTTGGACCAAAAGTAGTGGATTGGGCATGTTCGTTGCGAAAAACGAAGAAATGGTTCCGGTGGCAAAAACTCATGCTTTGTATGCACCCCGAGACCCATTTTCGGAATGGGTGACGTACGGCAACGAAATTGCGTGAAACCACCCCAAACATGTGTTTTCGACCTAAAGTAGTGGATTGGGCATGTTCGTTGCGAAAAACGAAGAAATGGTTCCGGTGGCAAAAACTCATGCTTGTATGCACCTCGACACCCGTTTTCGGAATGGGTGACGTGCGGCAACGAAATTGCGCGAAACCACCCCAAACATGAGTTTTGGACTTAAAGTAGTGGATTGGGCATGTTCGTTGCGAAAAACGAAGAAATGGTTCCGGTGGCAAAAACTCGTGCTTTGTATGCACCGCGACACCTGTTTTCGGAATGGGTGACGTGCGGCAACGAAATTGCGCGAAACCACCCCAACCATGAGTTTTGGACCTAAATTACTGGATTGGGCATGTTCGTTGCGAAAAACGAAGAAATGGTTCCGGTGGCAAAAACCCGTGCTTTGTATGCACCCCGACACCCGTTTTCGGAATGGGTGACGTGCGGCAACGAAATTGCGAGAAACCACCCCAAACATGAGTTTTGGACCTAAAGTAGTGGACTGGGCATGTTCATTGCGAAAAACGAAGAAATGGTTCCGGTGGCAAAAACTCGTGCTTGTATGCACCCCGACACCCGTTTTCGGAATGGGTTACGTGCGGCAACGAAATTGCGCGAAACCACCCCAAACATGAGTTTTGGACCTAAAGTAGTGGATTGGGCATGTTCGTTGCGAAAAACGAAGAAATGGTTCCGGTGGCAAAAACTCATGCTTTGTATGCACCCCGAGACCCGTTTTCGGAATGGGTGACGTGCGGCAACGAAATTGCGTGAAACCACCCCAAACATGAGTTTTGGACCTAAAGTAGTGGACTGCGCATGTTCGTTGCGAAAAACGAAGAAATGGTTCCGGTGGCAAAAACTCGTGCTTGTATGCACCCCGACACCCGTTTTCGGAATGGGTGACGTGTGGCAACGAAATTGTGTGAAACCACCCCAAACATGAGTTTTGGACTTAAAGTAGTGGATTAGGCAAGTTCGTTGCGAAAAACGAAGAAATGGTTCCGGTGGCAAAAACTCGTGCTTGTATGCACCCGTTTTCGGAATGGGTGACGTGCGGCAACGAAATTGCGCGAAACCACCCCAAACATGTGTTTTGGACCTAAAGTAGTGGATTGGGCATGTTCGTTGCGAAAAACGAAGAAATGGTTCCGGTGGCAAAACTCGTGCTTGTATGCACCTCGACACCCGTTTTCGGAATGGGTGACGTGCGGCAACGAAATTGCGCGAAACCACCCCAAACATGAGTTTTGGACGTAAATTAGTGGATTGGGCATGTTCGTTGCGAAAAACGAAGAAATGGTTCCGGTGGCAAAAACTCGTGCTTTGTATGCACTGCGACACCTGTTTTCGGAATGGGTGACTTGCGGCAACGAAATTGCGCGAAACCACCCCAAACATGAGTTTTGGACCTAAATTACTGGATTGGGCATGTTCCGTTGCGAAAAACGAAGAAATGGTTCCGGTGGCAAAAACTCGTGCTTTGTATGCACCCCGACACCCGTTTTCAGAATGGGTGACGTGCGGCAACGAAATTGCGCGAAACCACCCCTAACATGAGTTTTGGACCTAAAGTAGTGGACTGGGCATGTTCATTGCGAAAAACGAAGAAATGGTTCCGGTGGCAAAAACTCGTGCTTGTATGCACCCCGACACCCGTTTTCGGAATGGGTTACGTGCGGCAACGAAATTGCGCGAAACCACCCCAAACATGAGTTTTGGACCTAAAGCAGTGGATTGGGCATGTTCGTTGCGAAAAACGAAGAAATGGTTCCGGTGGCAAAAACTCATGCTTTGTATGCACCCCGAGACCCGTTTTCGGAATGGGTGACGTGCGGCAACGAAATTGCGCGAAACCAGCCCAAACATGAGTTTTGGACCTAAAGTAGTGGATTGGGCATGTTCGTTGCGAAAAACAAAGAAATGGTTCCGTTGGCAAAAACTCGTGCTTGTATGCACCCCGACACCCGTTTTCGGAATGGGTGACGTGTGGCAACGAAATTGTGCGAAACCACCCCAAACATGAGTTTTGGACTTAAAGTAGTGGATTAGGCAAGTTCGTTGCGAAAAACGAAGAAATGATTCCGGTGGCAAAAACTCGTTCTTGTATTCACCCGTTTTCGGAATGGGTGACGTGCGGCAACGAAATTGCGCGAAACCACCCCAAACATGTGTTTTGGACCTAAAGTAGTGGATTGGGCATGTTCGTTGCGAAAAACGAAGAAATGGTTCCGGTGGCAAAAACTCGTGCTTGTATGCACCTCGACACCCGTTTTCGGAATGGGTGACGTGCGGCAACGAAATTGCGCGAAACCACCCCAAACATGAGTTTTTGACCTAAATTAGTGGATTGGGCATGTTCGTTGCGAAAAACGAAGAAATGGTTCCGGTGGCAAAAACTCGTGCTTTGTATGCACCGCGACACCTGTTTTCGGAATGGGTGACGTGCGGCAACGAAATTGCGTGAAACCACCCCAACCATGAGTTTTGGACCTAAATTACTGGATTGGGCATGTTCGTTGCGAAAAACGAAGAAATGGTTCCGGTGGCAAAAACTCGTGCTTTGTATGCACCCCGACACCCGTTTTCGGAATGGGTGACGTGCGGCAACGAAATTGCGAGAAACCACCCCAAACATGAGTTTTGGACCTAAAGTAGTGGACTGGGCATGTTCATTGCGAAAAACGAAGAAATGGTTCCGGTGGCAAAAACTCGTGCTTGTATGCACCCCGACACCCGTTTTCGGAATGGGTTACGTGCGGCAACGAAATTGCGCGAAACCACCCCAAACATGAGTTTTGGACCTAAAGTAGTGGATTGGGCATGTTCGTTGCGAAAAACGAAGAAATGGTTCCGGTGGCAAAAAGTCATGCTTTGTATGCACCCCGAGACCCGTTTTCGGAATCGGGTGACGTGCGGCAACGAAATTGCGTGAAACCACCCCAAACATTAGTTTTGGACCTAAAGTAGTGGACTGGGCATGTTCGTTGCGAAAAACGAAGAAATGGTTCCGGTGGCAAAAACTCGTGCTTGTATGCACCGCGACACCCGTTTTCGGAATGGGTGACGTGTGGCAACGAAATTGTGCGAAACCACCCCAAACATGAGCTTTGGACTTAAAGTAGTGGATTAGGCAAGTTCGTTGCGAAAAACGAAGAAATGGTTCCGGTGGCAAAAACTCGTGCTTTGTATGCACCCCGACACCCGTTTTCGGAATGGGTGACGTGCGGCAACGAAATTGCGAGAAACCACCCCAAACATGAGTTTTGGACCTAAAGTAGTGGACTGGGCATGTTCATTGCGAAAAACGAAGAAATGGTTCCGGTGGCAAAAACTCGTGCTTGTATGCACCCCGACACCCGTTTTCGGAATGGGTTACGTGCGGCAACGAAATTGCGCGAAACCACCCCAAACATGAGTTTTGGACCTAAAGTAGTGGATTGGGAATGTTCGTTGCGAAAAACAAAGAAATGGTTCCGGTGGCAAAAAGTCATGCTTTGTATGCACCCCGAGACCCGTTTTCGGAATGGGTGACGTGCGGCAACGAAATTGCGTGAAACCACCCCAAACATTAGTTTTGGACCTAAAGTAGTGGACTGGGCATGTTCGTTGCGAAAAACGAAGAAATGGTTCCGGTGGCAAAAACTCGTGCTTGTATGCACCGCGACACCCGTTTTCGGAATGGGTGACGTGTGGCAACGAAATTGTGCGAAACCACCCCAAACATGAGCTTTGGACTTAAAGTAGTGGATTAGGCAAGTTCGTTGCGAAAAACGAAGAAATGGTTCCGGTGGCAAAAACTCGTGCTTTGTATGCACCGCGACACCTGTTTTCGGAATGGGTGACGTGCGGCAACGAAATTGCGCGAAACCACCCCAACCATGAGTTTTGGACCTAAATTACTGGATTGGGCATGTTCGTTGCGAAAAACGAAGAAATGGTTCCATGTGGCAAAAACTCGTGCTTTGTATGCACCCCGACACCCGTTTTCGGAATGGGTGACGTGCGGCAACGAAATTGCGAGAAACCACCCCAAACATGAGTTTTGGACCTAATAGTGGACTGGGCATGTTCATTGCGAAAAACGAAGAAATGGTTCCGGTTGCAAAAAACTCGTGCTTGTATGCACCCCGACCCGTTTTCGGAATGGGTTACGTGCGGCAACGAAATTGCGCGAAACCACCCCAAACATGAGTTTTGGACCTAAAGTAGTGGATTGGGCATGTTCGTTGCGAAAAACGAAGAAATGGTTCCGGTGGCAAAAACTCATGCTTTGTATGCACCCCGAGATCCGTTTTCGGAATGGGTGACGTGCGGCAACGAAATTGCGTGAAACCACCCCAAACATGAGTTTTGGACCTAAAGTAGTGGATTGGGCATGTTCGTTGCGAAAAACGAAGAAATGGTTCCGGTGGCAAAAACTCGTTCTTGTATGCACCCCGACACCCGTTTTCGGAATGGGTGACGTGTGGCAACGAAATTGTGCGAAACCACCCCAAACATGAGTTTTGGACTTAAAGTAGTGGATTAGGCAAGTTCATTGCGAAAAACGAAGAAATGGTTCCGGTGGCAAAAACTCGTGCTTGTATTCACCCGTTTTCGGAATGGGTGACGTGCGGCAACGAAATTGCGCGAAACCACCCCAAACATGTGTTTTGGACCTAAAGTAGTGGATTGGGCATGTTCGTTGCGAAAAACGAAGAAATGGTTCCGGTGGCAAAAACTCGTGCTTGTATGCACCTCGACACCCGTTTTCGGAATGGGTGACGTGCGGCAACGAAATTGCGCGAAACCACCCCAAACATGAGTTTTTGATCTAAATTAGTGGATTGGGCATGTTCGTTGCGAAAAACGAAGAAATGGTTCCGGTGGCAAAAACTCGTGCTTTGTATGCACCGCGACACCTGTTTTCGGAATGGGTGACATGCGGCAACGAAATTGCGTGAAACCACCCCAACCATGAGTTTTGGACCTAAATTACTGGATTGGGCATGTTCGTTGCGAAAAACGAAGAAATGGTTCCGGTGGCAAAAACTCGTGCTTTGTATGCACCCCGACACCCGTTTTCGGAATGGGTGACGTGCGGCAACGAAATTGCGAGAAACCACCCCAAACATGAGTTTTGGACCTAAAGTAGTGGACTGGGCATGTTCATTGCGAAAAACGAAGAAATGGTTCCGGTGGCAAAAACTCGTGCTTGTATGCACCCCGACACCCGTTTTCGGAATGGGTTACGTGCAGGCAACGAAATTGCGCGAAACCACCCCAAACATGAGTTTTGGACCTAAAGTAGTGGATTGGGCATGTTCGTTGCGAAAAACGAAGAAATGGTTCCGGTGGCAAAAAGTCATGCTTTGTATGCACCCCGAGACCCGTTTTCGGAATGGGTGACGTGCGGCAACGAAATTGCGTGAAACCACCCCAAACATTAGTTTTGGACCTAAAGTAGTGGACTTGGGCATGTTCGTTGCGAAAAACGAAGAAATGGTTCCGGTGGCAAAAACTCGTGCTTGTATGCACCGCGACACCCGTTTTCGGAATGGGTGACGTGTGGCAACGAAATTGTGCGAAACCACCCCAAACATGAGCTTTGGACTTAAAGTAGTGGATTAGGCAAGTTCGTTGCGAAAAACGAAGAAATGGTTCCGGTGGCAAAAACTCGTGCTTTGTATGCACCCCGACACCCGTTTTCGGAATGGGTGACGTGCGGCAACGAAATTGCGAGAAACCACCCCAAACATGAGTTTTGGACCTAAAGTAGTGGACTGGGCATGTTCATTGCGAAAAACGAAGAAATGGTTCCGGTGGCAAAAACTCGTGCTTGTATGCACCCCGACACCCGTTTTCGGAATGGGTTACGTGCGGCAACGAAATTGCGCGAAACCACCCCAAACATGAGTTTTTGGACCTAAAGTAGTGGATTGGGAATGTTCGTTGCGAAAAACGAAGAAATGGTTCCGGTGGCAAAAAGTCATGCTTTGTATGCACCCCGAGACCCGTTTTCGGAATGGGTGACGTGCGGCAACGAAATTGCGTGAAACCACCCCAAACATTAGTTTTGGACCTAAAGTAGTGGACTGGGCATGTTCGTTGCGAAAAACGAAGAAATGGTTCCGGTGGCAAAAACTCGTGCTTGTATGCACCGCGACACCCGTTTTCGGAATGGGTGACGTGTGGCAACGAAATTGTGCGAAACCACCCCAAACATGAGCTTTGGACTTAAAGTAGTGGATTAGGCAAGTTCGTTGCGAAAAACGAAGAAATGGTTCCGGTGGCAAAAACTCGTGCTTTGTATGCACCGCGACACCTGTTTTCGGAATGGGTGACGTGCGGCAACGAAATTGCGCGAAACCACCCCAACCATGAGTTTTGGACCTAAATTACTGGATTGGGCATGTTCGTTGCGAAAAACGAAGAAATGGTTCCATTGGCAAAAACTCGTGCTTTGTATGCACCCCGACACCCGTTTTCGGAATGGGTGACGTGCGGCAACGAAATTGCGAGAAACCACCCCAAACATGAGTTTTGGACCTAATAGTGGACTGGGCATGTTCATTGCGAAAAACGAAGAAATGGTTCCGGTTGCAAAAACTCGTGCTTGTATGCACCCCGACCCGTTTTCGGAATGGGTTACGTGCGGCAACGAAATTGCGCGAAACCACCCCAAACATGAGTTTTGGACCTAAAGTAGTGGATTGGGCATGTTCGTTGCGAAAAACGAAGAAATGGTTCCGGTGGCAAAAACTCATGCTTTGTATGCACCCCGAGATCCGTTTTCGGAATGGGTGACGTGCGGCAACGAAATTGCGTGAAACCACCCCAAACATGAGTTTTGGACCTAAAGTAGTGGATTGGGCATGTTCGTTGCGAAAAACGAAGAAATGGTTCCGGTGGCAAAAACTCGTTCTTGTATGCACCCCGACACCCGTTTTCGGAATGGGTGACGTGTGGCAACGAAATTGTGCGAAACCACCCCAAACATGAGTTTTGGACTTAAAGTAGTGGATTAGGCAAGTTCATTGCGAAAAACGAAGAAATGGTTCCGGTGGCAAAAACTCGTGCTTGTATTCACCCGTTTTCGGAATGGGTGACGTGCGGCAACGAAATTGCGCGAAACCACCCCAAACATGTGTTTTGGACCTAAAGTAGTGGATTGGGCATGTTCGTTGCGAAAAACGAAGAAATGGTTCCGGTGGCAAAAACTCGTGCTTGTATGCACCTCGACACCCGTTTTCGGAATGGGTGACGTGCGGCAACGAAATTGCGCGAAACCACCCCAAACATGAGTTTTTGATCCTAAATTAGTGGATTGGGCATGTTCGTTGCGAAAAACGAAGAAATGGTTCCGGTGGCAAAAACTCGTGCTTTGTATGCACCGCGACACCTGTTTTTCGGAATGGGTGACATGCGGCAACGAAATTGCGTGAAACCACCCCAACCATGAGTTTTGGACCTAAATTACTGGATTGGGCATGTTCGTTGCGAAAAACGAAGAAATGGTTCCGGTGGCAAAAACTCGTGCTTTGTATGCACCCCGACACCCGTTTTCGGAATGGGTGACGTGCGGCAACGAAATTGCGAGAAACCACCCCAAACATGAGTTTTGGACCTAAAGTAGTGGATTGGGAATGTTCGTTGCGAAAAACGAAGAAATGGTTCCGGTGGCAAAAACTCATGCTTTGTATGCACCCCGAGACCCTGTTTTCGGAATGGGTGACGTGCGGCAACGAAATTGCGTGAAACCACCCCAAACATGAGTTTTGGACCTAAAGTAGTGGACTGGGCATGTTCGTTGCGAAAAACGAAGAAATGGTTCCGGTGGCAAAAACTCGTGCTTGTATGCACCCCGACACACATTTTCGGAATGGGTGACGTGTGGCAACGAAATTGTGCGAAACCACCCCAAACATGAGTTTTGGACTTAAAGTAGTGGATTTGGCAAGTTCGTTGCGAAAAACGAAGAAATGGTTCCGGTGGCAAAAACTCGTGCTTGTATGCACCCGTTTTCGGAATGGGTGACGTGCGGCAACGAAATTGCGCGAAACCACCCCAAACATGTGTTTTAGACCTAAAGTAGTGGATTGGGCATGTTCGTTGCGAAAAACGAAGAAATGGTTCCGGTGGCAAAAACTCGTGCTTGTATGCACCTCGACACCCGTTTTCGGAATGGGTGACGTGCGGCAACGAAATTGCGCGAAACCACCCCAAACATGAGTTTTGGACCTAAATTACTGGATTGGGCATGTTCGTTGCGAAAAATGAAGAAATGGTTCCATTGGCAAAAACTCGTGCTTTGTATGCACCCCGACACCCGTTTTCGGAATGGGTGACGTGCGGCAACGAAATTGCGCGAAACCACCCCAAACATGTGTTTTAGACCTAAAGTAGTGGATTGGGCATGTTCGTTGCGAAAAACGAAGAAATGGTTCCGGTGGCAAAAACTCGTGCTTGTATGCACCTCGACACCCGTTTTCGGAATGGGTGACGTGCGGCAACGAAATTGTGCGAAACCACCCCAAACATGAGTTTTTGACCTAAATTAGTGGATTGGGCATGTTCGTTGCGAAAAACGAAGAAACGGTTCCGGTGGCAAAAACTCGTGCTTTGTATGCACCGCGACACCTGTTTTCGGAATGGGTGACGTGCGGCAACGAAATTGCGCGAAACCACCCCAACCATGAGTTTTGGACCTAAATTACTGGATTGGGCATGTTCGTTGCGAAAAACGAAGAAATGGTTCCATTGGCAAAAACTCGTGCTTTGTATGCACCCCGACACCCGTTTTCGGAATGGGTGACATGCGGCAACGAAATTGCGAGAAACCACCCCCAAACATGAGTTTTGGACCTAATAGTGGACTGGGCATGTTCATTGCGAAAAACGAAGAAATGGTTCCGGTTGCAAAAACTCGTGCTTGTATGCACCCCGACCCGTTTTCGGAATGGGTTACGTGCGGCAACGAAATTGCGCGAAACCACCCCAAACATGAGTTTTGGACCTAAAGTAGTGGATTGGGCATGTTCGTTGCGAAAAACGAAGAAAATGGTTCCGGTGGCAAAAACTCATGCTTTGTATGCACCCCGAGACCCGTTTTCGGAATGGGTGACGTGCGGCAACGAAATTGCGTGAAACCACCCCAAACATGAGTTTTGGACCTAAAGTAGTGGATTGGGCATGTTCGTTGCGAAAAACGAAGAAATGGTTCCGGTGGCAAAAACTCGTGCTTGTATGCACCTCGACACCCGTTTTCGGAATGGGTGACGTGCGGCAACGAAATTGCGCGAAACCACCCCAAACATGAGTTTTTGACCTAAATTAGTGGATTGGGCATGTTCGTTGCGAAAAACGAAGAAATGGTTCCGGTGGCAAAAACTCGTGCTTTGTATGCACCGCGACACCTGTTTTCGGAATGGGTGACGTGCGGCAACTGAAATTGCGTGAAACCACCCCAACCATGAGTTTTGGACCTAAATTACTGGATTGGGCATGTTCGTTGCGAAAAACGAAGAAATGGTTCCGGTGGCAAAAACTCGTGCTTTGTATGCACCCCGACACCCGTTTTCGGAATGGGTGACGTGCGGCAACGAAATTGCGAGAAACCACCCCAAACATGAGTTTTGGACCTAAAGTAGTGGATTGGGAATGTTCGTTGCGAAAAACGAAGAAATGGTTCCGGTGGCAAAAACTCATGCTTTGTATGCACCCCGAGACCCGTTTTCGGAATGGGTGACGTGCGGCAACGAAATTGCGTGAAACCACCCCAAACATGAGTTTTGGACCTAAAGTAGTGGACTGGGCATGTTCGTTGCGAAAAACGAAGAAATGGTTCCGGTGGCAAAAACTCGTGCTTGTATGCACCCCGACACCCATTTTCGGAATGGGTGACGTGTGGCAACGAAATTGTGCGAAACCACCCCAAACATGAGTTTTGGACTTAAAGTAGTGGATTAGGCAAGTTCGTTGCGAAAAAACGAAGAAATGGTTCCGGTGGCAAAAACTCGTGCTTGTATGCACCCGTTTTCGGAATGGGTGACGTGCGGCAACGAAATTGCGCGAAACCACCCCAAACATGTGTTTTAGACCTAAAGTAGTGGATTGGGCATGTTCGTTGCGAAAAACGAAGAAATGGTTCCGGTGGCAAAAACTCGTGCTTGTATGCACCTCGACACCCGTTTTCGGAATGGGTGACGTGCGGCAACGAAATTGCGCGAAACCACCCCAAACATGAGTTTTTGACCTAAATTAGTGGATTGGGCATGTTCGTTGCGAAAAACGAAGAAACGGTTCCGGTGGCAAAAACTCGTGCATTGTATGCACCGCGACACCTGTTTTCGGAATGGGTGACGTGCGGCAACGAAATTGCGCGAAACCACCCCAACCATGAGTTTTGGACCTAAATAGGATTGGGCATGTTCGTTGCGAAAAATGAAGAAATGGTTCCATTGGCAAAAACTCGTGCTTGTATGCACCCCGACACCCGTTTTCGGAATGGGTGACGTGCGGCAACGAAATTGCGAGAAACCACCCCAAACATGAGTTTTGGACCTAATAGTGGACTGGGCATGTTCATTGCGAAAAACGAAGAAATGGTTCCGGTGGCAAAAACTCGTGCTTGTATGCACCCCGACACCCGTTTTCGGAATGGGTTACGTGCGGCAACGAAATTGCGCGAAACCACCCCAAACATGAGTTTTGGACCTAAAGTAGTGGATTGGGCATGTTCGTTGCGAAAAACGAAGAAATGGTTCCGGTGGCAAAAACTCATGCTTTGTATGCACCCCGAGACCCGTTTTCGGAATGGGTGACGTGCGGCAACGAAATTGCGTGAAACCACCCCAAACATGAGTTTTGGACCTAAAGTAGTGGATTGGGCATGTTCGTTGCGAAAAACGAAGAAATGGTTCCGGTGGCAAAAACTCGTGCTTGTATGCACCCCGACACCCGTTTTCGGAATGGGTGACGTGTGGCAACGAAATTGTGCGAAACCACCCCAAACATGAGTTTTGGACTTAAAGTAGTGGATTAGGCAAGTTCATTACGAAAAACGAAGAAATGGTTCCGGTGGCAAAAACTCGTGCTTGTATTCACCCGTTTTCGGAATGAGTGACGTGCGGCAACGAAATTGCGCGAAACCACCCCAAACATGTGTTTTGGACCTAAAGTAGTGGATTGGGCATGTTCGTTGCGAAAAACGAAGAAATGGTTGCGGTGGCAAAAACTCGTGCTTGTATGCACCTCGACACCCGTTTTCGGAATGGGTGACGTGCGGCAACGAAATTGCGCGAAACCACCCCAAACATGAGTTTTTGACCTAAATTAGTGGATTGGGCATGTTCGTTGCGAAAAACGAAGAAATGGTTCCGATGGTAAAAACTCGTGCTTTGTATGCACCGCGACACCAGTTTTCGGAATGGGTGACGTGCGGCAACGAAATTGCGTGAAACCACCCCAAACATGAGTTTTGGACCTAAAGTAGTGGATTGGGCATGTTCGTTGCGAAAAACGAAGAAATGGTTCCGGTGGCAAAAACTCGTGCTTGTATGCACCCCGACACCCGTTTTCGGAATGGGTGACGTGTGGCAACGAAATTGTGCGAAACCACCCCAAACATGAGTTTTGGACTTAAAGTAGTGGATTAGGCAAGTTCGTTGCGAAAAACGAAGAAATGGTTCCGGTGGCAAAAACTCGTGCTTGTATGCACCCGTTTTCGGAATGGGTGACGTGCGGCAACGAAATTGCGCGAAACCACCCCAAACATGTGTTTTAGACCTAAAGTAGTGGATTGGGCATGTTCGTTGCGAAAAACGAAGAAATGGTTCCGGTGGCAAAAACTCGTGCTTGTATGCACCTCGACACCCGTTTTCGGAATGGGTGACGTGCGGCAACGAAATTGCGCGAAACCACCCCAAACATGAGTTTTTGACCTAAATTAGTGGATTGGGCATGTTCGTTGCGAAAAACGAAGAAACGGTTCCGGTGGCAAAAACTCGTGCTTTGTATGCGCCGCGACACCTGTTTTCGGAATGGGTGACGTGCGGCAACGAAATTGCGCGAAACCACCCCAACCATGAGTTTTGGACCTAAATTACTGGATTGGGCATGTTCGTTGCGAAAAACGAAGAAATGGTTCCATTGGCAAAAACTCGTGCTTTGTATGCACCCCGACACCCGTTTTCGGAATGGGTGACGTGCGGCAACGAAATTGCGAGAAACCACCCCAAACATGAGTTTTGGACCTAATAGTGGACTGGGCATGTTCATTGCGAAAAACGAAGAAATGGTTCCGGTGGCAAAAACTCGTGCTTGTATGCACCCCGACACCCGTTTTCGGAATGGGTTACGTGCGGCAACGAAATTGCGCGAAACCACCCCAAACATGAGTTTTGGACCTAAAGTAGTGGATTGGGCATGTTCGTTGCGAAAAACGAAGAAATGGTTCCGGTGGCAAAAACTCATGCTTTGTATGCACCCCGAGACCCGTTTTCGGAATGGGTGACGTGCGGCAACGAAATTGCGTGAAACCACCCCAAACATGAGTTTTGGACCTAAAGTAGTGGATTGGGCATGTTCGTTGCGAAAAACGAAGAAATGGTTCCGGTGGCAAAAACTCGTGCTTGTATGCACCCCGACACCCGTTTTCGGAATGGGTGACGTGTGGCAACGAAATTGTGCGAAACCACCCCAAACATGAGTTTTGGACTTAAAGTAGTGGATTAGGCAAGTTCATTGCGAAAAACGAAGAAATGGTTCCGGTGGCAAAAACTCGTGCTTGTATTCACCCGTTTTCGGAATGGGTGACGTGCGGCAACGAAATTGCGCGAAACCACCCCAAACATGTGTTTTGGACCTAAAGTAGTGGATTGGGCATGTTCGTTGCGAAAAACGAAGAAATGGTTCCGGTGGCAAAAACTCGTGCTTGTATGCACCTCGACACCCGTTTTCGGAATGGGTGACGTGCGGCAACGAAATTGCGCGAAACCACCCCAAACATGAGTTTTTGACCTAAATTAGTGGATTGGGCATGTTCGTTGCGAAAAACGAAGAAATGGTTCCGGTGGCAAAAACTCGTGCTTTGTATGCACCGCGACACCTGTTTTCGGAATAGGTGACGTGCAGCAACGAAATTGCGTGAAACCACCCCAACCATGAGTTTTGGACCTAAATTACTGGATTGGGCATGTTCGTTGCGAAAAACGAAGAAATGGTTCCGGTGGCAAAAACTCGTGCTTTGTATGCACCCCGAAACCCGTTTTCGGAATGAGTGACGTGCGGCAACGAAATTGCGAGAAACCACCCCAAACATGAGTTTTGGACCTAAAGTAGTGGACTGGGCATGTTCATTGCGAAAAACGAAGAAATGGTTCCGGTGGCAAAAACTCGTGCTTGTATGCAACCCGACACCCGTTTTCGGAATGGGTTACGTGCGGCAACGAAATTGCGCGAAACCACCCCAAACATGAGTTTTGGACCTAAAGTAGTGGATTGGGAATGTTCGTTGCGAAAAACGAAGAAATGGTTCCGGTGGCAAAAACTCATGCTTTGTATGCACCCCGAGACCCGTTTTCGGAATGGGTGACGTGCGGCAACGAAATTGCGTGAAACCACCCCAAACATGAGTTTTGGACCTAAAGTAGTGGACTGGGCATGTTCGTTGCGAAAAACGAAGAAATGGTTCCGGTGGCAAAAACTCGTGCTTGTATGCACCCCGACACCCGTTTTCGGAATGGGTGACGTGTGGCAACGAAATTGTGCGAAACCACCCCAAACATGAGTTTTGGACTTAAAGTAGTGGATTAGGCAAGTTCGTTGCGAAAAACGAAGAAATGGTTCCGGTGGCAAAAACTCGTGCTTGTATGCACCCGTTTTCGGAATGGGTGACGTGCGGCAACGAAATTGCGCGAAACCACCCCAAACATGTGTTTTAGACGTAAAGTAGTGGATTGGGCATGTTCGTTGCGAAAAACGAAGAAATGGTTCCGGTGGCAAAAACTCGTGCTTGTATGCACCTCGACACCCGTTTTCGGAATGGGTGACGTGCGGCAACGAAATTGCGCGAAACCACCCCAAACATGAGTTTTTGACCTAAATTAGTGGATTGGGCATGTTCGTTGCGAAAAACGAAGAAACGGTTCCGGTGGCAAAAACTCGTGCTTTGTATGCACCGCGACACCTGTTTTCGGAATGGGTGACGTGCGGCAACGAAATTGCGCGAAACCACCCCAACCATGAGTTTTGGACCTAAATTACTGGATTGGGCATGTTCGTTGCGAAAAACGAAGAAATGGTTCCATTGGCAAAAACTCGTGCTTTGTATGCACCCCGACACCCGTTTTCGGAATGGGTGACGTGCGGCAACGAAATTGCGAGAAACCACCCCAAACATGAGTTTTGGACCTAATAGTGGACTGGGCATGTTCATTGCGAAAAACGAAGAAATGGTTCCGGTGGCAAAAACTCGTGCTTGTATGCACCCCGACACCCGTTTTCGGAATGGGTTACGTGCTGCAACGAAATTGCGCGAAACCACCCCAAACATGAGTTTTGGACCTAAAGTAGTGGATTGGGCATGTTCGTTGCGAAAAACGAAGAAATGGTTCCGGTGGCAAAAACTCATGCTTTGTATGCACCCCGAGACCCGTTTTCGGAATGGATGACGTGCGGCAACGAAATTGCGTGAAACCACCCCAAACATGAGTTTTGGACCTAAAGTAGTGGATTGGGCATGTTCGTTGCGAAAAACGAAGAAATGGTTCCGGTGGCAAAAACTCGTGCTTGTATGCACCTCGACACCCGTTTTCGGAATGGGTGACGTGTGGCAACGAAATTGTGCGAAACCACCCCAAACATGAGTTTTGGACTTAAAGTAGTGGATTAGGCAAGTTCATTGCGAAAAACGAAGAAATGGTTCCGGTGGCAAAAACTCGTGCTTGTATTCACCCGTTTTCGGAATGGGTGACGTGCGGCAACGAAATTGCGCAAAACCACCCCAAACATGTGTTTTGGACCTAAAGTAGTGGATTGGGCATGTTCGTTGCGAAAAACGAAGAAATGGTTCCGGTGGCAAAAACTCGTGCTTGTATGCACCTCGACACCCGTTTTCGGAATGGGTGACGTGCGGCAACGAAATTGCGCGAAACCACCCCCAAACATGAGTTTTTGACCTAAATTAGTGGATTGGGCATGTTCGTTGCGAAAAACGAAGAAATGGTTCCGGTGGCAAAAACTCGTGCTTTGTATGCACCGCGACACCTGTTTTCGGAATGGGTGACGTGCGGCAACGAAATTGCGTGAAACCACCCCCAACATGAGTTTTGGACCTAAATTACTGGATTGGGCATGTTCGTTGCGAAAAACGAAGAAATGGTTCCGGTGGCAAAAACTCGTGCTTGTATGCACCCATTTTTGGAATGGGTGACGTGCGGCAACGAAATTGCGCGAAACCACCCCAAACATGAGTTTTGGACCTAAATTAGTGGATTGGGCATGTTCGTTGCGAAAAACGATGAAATGGTTCCGGTGGCAAAAACTCGTACTTTGTATGCACCGCGACCCCTGTTTTCGGAATGGGTGACGTGCGACAACGAAATTGCGCGAAACCACCCCAAACATGTGTTTGGACCAAAATTACTCGATTGGGCATGTTCGTTGCGAAAAACGAAGAAATGGTTCCGGTGGCAAAAACTCGTGCTTGTATGCACCCGTTTTCGGAATGGGTGATGTGCGGCAACGAAATTGCGTGAAACCACCCCAAACATGTGTTTTGGACCTAAAGTAGTGGATTGGGCATGTTCTTTGCGAAAAACGAAGAAATGGTTCCGATGGCAAAAACTCGTGCTTTGTATGCACCCCGACACCCGTTTTCGGAATGAGTGACGTGCGGCAACGAAATTGCGCGAAACCACCCCAAACATGAGTTTTGGACCTAAGTTAGTGGATTGCGCATGTTCGTTCCGAAAAACGAAGAAATGGTTCCGGTGGCAAGAACTCGTGCTTTGAATGCAACCCAATACCCATTTTCGGAATGTGTGACGTGCGGCAACGAAATTGCGCGAAACCACCCCAAATATGAGTTTTGGACCTAAAGTAGTGGATTGGGCATGTTCGTTGCGAAAAACGAAGAAATGGTTCCGGTGGCAAAAACCCGTGCTTTGTATGCAACCCGACACCCGTTTTCGGAATGGGTGACGTGCGGCAACGAAATTGCGTGAAACCACCCCAAACATGAGTTTTGGACCTAAATTAGTGTATTGGGCATGTTCGTTGCGAAAAACGAAGAAATGGTTCTGGTGGTAAAAACTCGTGCTTTGTATGCAATCCAACACCCATTTTTGGAATGGGTGACAAGCGGCAACGAAATTGCGTGAAACCACCCCAAACATGAGTTTTGGACCTAAATTAGTGGATTGGGCATGTTCGTTGCGAAAAACGAAGAAATGGTTCCGGTGGCAAAAACTCGTGCTTTGTATGCACCGCGACACCTGTTTTCGGAATGGGTGACTTGCGGCAACGAAATTGTGCGAAACCACCCCAAACATGAGTTTTGGACCTAAATTACTGGATCGGGCATGTTCGTTGCGAAAAACGAAGAAATGGTTCTGGTGGCAAAAACTCGTGCTTGTATGCACCCATTTTCGGAATGGGTGACGTCCGACAATGAAATTGCGTGAAACCACCCCAAACATGAGTTTTGGACCTAAATTAGTGGATTGGGCATGTTCGTTGCGAAAAACGAAGAAATGGTTCCGGTGGCAAAAACTCGTGCTTTGTATGCACCGCGACACCTGTTTTCGGAATGGGTGACGTGCAGCAACGAAATTGCGCGAAACCACCCCAAACATGAGTTTTGGACCTAAATTACTGGATTGGGCATGTTCGTTGCGAAAAACGAAGAAATGGTTCTGGTGGCAAAAACTCGTGCTTGTATGCACCCATTTTCGGAATGGGTGACGTGCGACAACGAAATTGCGCGAAACCACCCCAAACATGACTTTTGGACCTAAATTAGTGGATTGGGCATGTTCGTTGCGAAAAACGAAGAAATGGTTCCGGTGGCAAAAACTCGTGCTTGTATGCACCCTGACACCCGTTTTCGGAATGGGTGACGTGCGGCAACGAAATTGCGTGAAACCAACCCAAACATGAGTTTTGGACCTAAATTAGTGGATTGGGCATGTTCGTTGCGAAAAACGAAGAAATGGTTCCGGTGGCAAAAACTCGTGCTTTGTATGCAAGGCGACACCTGTTTTCGGAATGGGTGACGTGCGGCAACGAAATTGCGTGAAACCACCCCCAACATGAGTTTTGGACCTAAATTACTGGATTGGGCATGTTCGTTGCGAAAAACGAAGAAATGGTTCCGGTGGCAAAAACTCGTGCTTGTATGCACCCATTTTTGGAATGGGTGACGTGCGGCAACGAAATTGCGCGAAACCACCCCAAACATGAGTTTTGGACCTAAATTAGTGGATTGGGCATGTTCGTTGCGAAAAACGATGAAATGGTTCCGGTGGCAAAAACTCGTACTTTGTATGCACCGCGACCCCTGTTTTCGGAATGGGTGACGTGAGACAACGAAATTGCGCGAAACCACCCCAAACATGTGTTTGGACCAAAATTACTCGATTGGGCATGTTCGTTGCGAAAAACGAAGAAATGGTTCCGGTGGCAAAAACTCGTGCTTGTATGCACCCGTTTACGGAATGGGTGATGTGCGGCAACGAAATTGCGCGAAACCACCCCAAACATGTGTTTTGGACCTAAAGTAGTGGATTGGGCATGTTCTTTGCGAAAAACGAAGAAATGGTTCCGATGGCAAAAACTCGTGCTTTGTATGCACCCCGACACCCGTTTTCGGAATGAGTGACGTGCGGCAACGAAATTGCGCGAAACCACCCCAAACATGAGTTTTGGACCTAAGTTAGTGGATTGCGCATGTTCATTCCGAAAAACGAAGAAATGGTTCCGGTGGCAAGAACTCGTGCTTTGAATGCAACCCAATACCCATTTTCGGAATGTGTGACGTGCGGCAACGAAATTGCGCGAAACCACCCCAAATATGAGTTTTGGACCTAAAGTAGTGGATTGGGCATGTTCGTTGAGAAAAACGAAGAAATTGATCCGGTGGCAAAAACTCGTGCTTTGTATGCAACCCGACACCCGTTTTCGGAATGGGTGACGTGCGGCAACGAAATTGCGTGAAACCACCCCAAACATGAGTTTTGGACCTAAATTAGTGTATTGGGCATGTTCGTTGCGAAAAACGAAGAAATGGTCCTGGTGGTAAAAACTCGTGCTTTGTATGCAATCCAACACCCATTTTTGGAATGGGTGACAAGCGGCAACGAAATTGCGTGAAACCACCCCAAACATGAGTTTTGGACCTAAATTAGTGGATTGGGCATGTTCGTTGCGAAAAACGAAGAAATGGTTCCGGTGGCAAAAACTCGTGCTTTGTATGCACCGCGACACCTGTTTTCGGAATGGGTAACGTGCGGCAACGAAATTGTGCGAAACCACCCCAAACATGAGTTTTGGACCTAAATTACTGGATTGGGCATGTTCGTTGTGAAAAACGAAGAAATGGTTCTGGTGGCAAAAACTCGTGCTTGTATGCACCCATTTTCGGAATGGGTGACGTCCGGCAACGAAATTGCGTGAAACCACCCCAAACATGAGTTTTGGACCTAAATTAGTGGATTGGGCATGTTCGTTGCGAAAAACGAAGAAATGGTTCTGGTGGCAAAAACTCGTGCTTTGTATGCACCGCGACACCTGTTTTCGGAATGGGTGACGTGCGGCAACGAAATTGCACGAAACTACCCCAAACATGAGTTTTGGACCTAAATTACTGGATTGGGCATGTTCGTTGCGAAAAACGAAGAAATGGTTCTGGTGGCAAAAACTCGTGCTTGTATGCACCCATTTTCGGAATGGGTGACGTGCGGCAACGAAATTGCGCGAAACCACCCCAAACATGAGTTTTGGACCTAAATTAGTGGATTGGGCATGTTCGTTGCGAAAAATGAAGAAATGGTTCCGGTGGCAAAAACTCGTGCTTGTATGCACCATGACACCCGTTTTCGGAATGGGTGACGTGCGGCAACGAAATTGCGTGAAACCAACCCAAACATGAGTTTTGGACCTAAATTAGTGGATTGGGCATGTTCGTTGCGAAAAACGAAGAAATGGTTCCGGTGGCAAAAACTCGTGCTTTGTATGCACCGCGACACCTGTTTTCGGAATGGGTGACGTAACGCAACGAAATTGCGCGAAACCACCCCAAACATGAGTTTTGGACCTAAATTACTGGATTGGCCATGTTCGTTGCGAAAAACGAAGAAATGGTTCCGGTGGCAAAAACCCGTGCTTGTATGCACCCATTTTCGGAATGGGTGACGTGCGGCAACGAAATTGCGCGAAACCACCCCAAACATGAGTTTTGGACCTAAATTAGTGGATTGGGCATGTTCGTTGCGAAAAACAAAGAAATGGTTCCGGTGGCAAAAACTCGTGCTTTGTATGCACCCCGACACCGGTTTTCGGAATGAGTGACGTGCGGCAACGAAATTGCGCGAAACCACCCCAAACATGAGTTTTGGACCTAAATTAGTGGATTGGGCATGTTCGTTGCGAAAAACGAAGAAATAGTTCTGGTGGCAAAAACTCGTGCTTTGTATGCAGCGCGACACCCATTTTCGGAATGGTTGACGTGCGGCAACGAAATTGCGCGAAACCACCCCAAACATGAGTTTTGGACCTAAAGTAGTGGATTGGTCATGTTCGTTGTGAAAAACGAAGATATGGTTCCGGTGGCAAAAACTCATGCTTTGTATGCACCCCGACACCCGTTTTCGTAATGGGTGACGTGCGGCAACGAAATTGCGCGAAACCACCCCAAACATGTGTTTTGGACCTAAAGTAGTGGATTAGGCATGTTCATTGTGAAAAACGAAGAAATGGTTCCGGTGGCAAAAACTCGTGCTTTGTATGCACTGTGACACCCGTTTTCGGAATGAGTGACGTGCGGCAACGAAATTGCGCGAAACCACCCCAAACATGAGTTTTGGACCTAAAGTAATGGATTGGGCATGTTCGTTGCGAAAAACGAAGAAATGGTTCCGGTGGCAAAAACTCGTGCTTTGAATGCAATCCAGCACCCATTTTCGGAATGGGTGACGTGCGGCAACGAAATTGCGTGAAACCAACCCAAACATGAGTTTTGGACCTAAATTAGTGGATTGGGCATGTTCGTTGCGAAAAACGAAGAAATGGTTCCGGTGGCAAAAACTCGTGCTTTGTATGCACCGCGACACCTGTTGTCACACCCGGTTTTGGAAGGCAAACCGAATGCGAACTATGTACGTGCCAGGATCAGAACTCACGTACACAGCGATTACATAAATGAACATCATCGCACAATGCTCGAATAATAACATAAAAGAGTATTAACTTGTTACACCACAGAGTCATAGACATCCACATAGTCATCGACTTAACAGTTAAATCAAAGTGCTAGCGAAACGCAGTAAAGATAAGGCCTTCACAGGCAGCTGACTGGGGGTTGCCGCCAACTCACACCTAGAATTCGTCGTAGTCTTGGAACTCCTGGAAGTCTCCTTCCACGACTTCGCCTTCTCCTGAGCAGTGGTTACAATGCGGACAACCTGGTGTTTTGTGGTAAAGCAAGGATGAGTACACATCAACGTACTCAGCAAATGTCCCGTTTGGCTGAAGTGGACTAGCTTTATGTGGGGTTAGGCTCAAGCAGTTGCTTTTAGTTGGACAGGTATTTATCATTAGTAGAAGCCAGATTTTAGCATTAACCAACCCATGAACCATTTCCTCATCGAGGAACAACATCATCATATTCGAACCAAAACCATAACATAATCCTTGTATCTCAAACCATCTGTATCTCTAATCAAAGAGGATCCCAAGGCTGCTCTTAACCGTGAGCACGGCTGATATATCAGTTTCATTACCCTCTGCAGAGGTCGCACACCTTACCCATGAGTCATGATTCCCTTTCTACCCGGGGAGAGCTAATCCCCATTGACCACTACCTAGGTGGCCTGGCAGGGTATCACTACGTAGCTTTTACAAAGATTCCCTAGAGATCGTAGCTGCCCGTTAGGTTTCTCCAGTTTGATAAACACAGTACTCCTCCCCGCAGGAGAGTGACTAACAAAAGCAAAACGAAAGAACCTCGGCACTCAGCCTCGGCAGAGCAAGCACTGTGCCTGGACCCCATTGACGGCACGACGGCGAAGCAACTACACCTCTAGTTCCTCTAATTAATTAGCTAAGGGCGTCCCATTTCACCCTCATGGTTGCACTGTTATCCCGGGTGGTCTCTCAACGAACAGGTCCTTACGGAGAGGTACTCAGGAAATAGCCTGAGCCCCCTAGAGTATCACAAGATCATCAACATCATCAGGATAACAGTATCATAAATATTCACATCATGTTCATTGATTAAGTTAAGGCAATAGCAGAATGCTAACCATAATAGCCCATAAGGTCATCAAGGATAAAGTAAAGTGTAAAGCTAGTCAATCCTTAGGTTTCAAGTAAGTAATGCGGGACAGTGTATTATAAAGTAAATGGGACATAATGGGACTGAGGACACTTGCCTTCACCAAACTGTTGATCAGGAACTTCCTCTGCAACTCCCTCGGGAAACACAGACTGCTCGTTGTCTACGTAAAGTAATCATTCACACTATGCACTTGGGAAATAACAAACAAAAATAATATACCAAACATATGCAGCAGAGAGATCACAAGTTCATAATAGAAAAGGGATAGGCACTCTGGTATTCTCTAGGTCTGGGGTAGAGGATTGTACAAAGTGAGTCATTATCCACTATTCAGGTTTAAGTCAGTGGTGGAATTAAATAATTATCTGGTTTAAGTTCCTAAACTTAAGTGTTTGAGTCCATAAATTTAAGTGCTCCAACTTTTATTAAAGTCTACTATCTTTTATTTATCTCAAATAGGGTCCCCATAACATTAATCCTATCCTAATGATTAACCATTAATTGTGACATAGGAACAGCAGGGAAACATTGCATAAACAGATAGATAATAATTTTATGAACATTTTGCAATTTGAAGCACCTAATTTGGAGTTCATATGGCAAAGTTATGAATTTTACAAGTTTAGGGGTTAAAAATATACCCTAAGGACCAATTTTGAATTAAATAAAAGGTCCGAGGACCTAACTGCGAGAAACCAGGGACGGCGGGCGCAAAATCCAGAAAGCCGGGGGTCTCTTTAAGAAAACGCGCGGGCGAAGGGGTATCGGGCGCTAACAGCCGTTAGATCTCAGATCAACGGCCAGGATTAGATCCTGCGGCGGGCGCGCGGGCGCGCGGCGGCCTGGGCGGCTGACAGGTGGGGCCGGGCGGGCAGCGCGGGGCGAACGGCTGATAGGCGGGACCGGGCGAGCAGCGCGGGGCGCGCGGGTGAACGGCTGACAGGCGGGGCCCAGTTGGCAGAGAGGCGGGGTGCGGGGAAACGGCTCTGGGCCGTTGGATCTTGGGCGGACGGTTGAGGTTGGGTTCGGGTTATTTGAATCCGTGCCGTCCGATCTAAGATAGATGGCGGGGATGGGGCGGCTGCTTCTGCCTCCTCCCTCAGCCAGCTGAGGCGGCGGCGCCCGTCCTCGCGGCGGAGGAGCTCGCCGGAGACGAGGGGAGCGGGGGCCCTGCGGGTTCCCGAGGCGACCTGAGTGGCCGGGGAGGTGGGGAGTGCACAGGGAACCTATTGGTGGGGTCTGGGTCGGGGCAGGGGCACCGGAGGAGGGCAGCTCACGACGAAACGGCTCGGCGGCGGCGCTAAGGGTCTCCGGCGAGGAATTAAGCGCGACAGAGTGCAAGACAAGGGCCAATAGGGGCGGGAGAGGTTCCTTACCTCACGGCGAACTCCGGGGACTCCTCGGCGGCGACGGAGACGCGACGGTGGCCCGGGTCGACGGTGGCGGCTGCACGGCGGACGGCGGGTGAGCGCGGGCAGAGAGAAATAGGGAGGGGAAGGGGAAATTGGAGAGCGTTCCGTGTTGCGGACGTCGGGGCGAAACTCACCGTGGCAATGGACACGGCGGAGCTCCAACGGCGGCCGGGAAACAAGCTCGGGCGGCGGCGGTTCACGGCGATGGCGCTTGGGCGTGCGCGCAGCGAGGGAGAGGGCGAGAGAGAGGGCCGGTTGGTGCGCAAATGAGGGAGGGGGAGATGGCGAGTGAGGTTCGGGGCTCAAGTGGCCGAGGGCGAGGTGGGGCGAGCCCCTCGCGCGACGTGGGCGCGGAGACCGCGGCACGCGCGGCGGCGGTTACGCGAGGACGAGAGAGCTGACAGCTCGGGCCCGCGGCGCAGAGGGAGAGGAGAAAGCGAGCGCGAGCGCGAGGAAAGCGGGACTGACGGGCCGGGCCCACGGGCAGAGAGAGCGAGGGAGCGGGCGCACGCGGGGAACGGCTGCACCGACAGGTGGGGCCGGCCGAGCAGAGAGAGGGAGATGGCGCACGCGCGGTGAAGCGGGAGCGCCGACAGGTGGGGCCCGCTAGGCAGAGAGAGGAGAGGGGGGAAAGGCGCGCGCGCGGGTTGGGCTTGATGGGCCGAAAGGCCGAGGGGCGGGGGTAGTGGGCTGCTTTCCTTTTCTTTTTATTTCTGGAATTTCCTTTCTCTTTTCTTTTTATTTTCTCCATTTGATTCAAATTCAAATAAGCCACAAATTCAAATTAGACCTTTTGAGAATTATGCACCAAACAAAAGTGAAATCTAGGGTTCAACATGATGCAACAATTCATACTCCCTTAGGGTTTAACCTATCACACTATTATTACAAATAAAATAAGCACTTTTCTCCTATAGAAATGAGAAAGAAAAGATTGGGGAAGGATGAGAAAAGGGAAGTAACACCTGAATTTGTGAATATGAGCAAAGAAATTTTATACCCCCAAATTCAGGGTGTTACACCTGTTTTCGGAATGGGTGACGTGCGGCCACGAAATTGCGCGAAACCACCCCAAACATGAGTTTTGGACCTAAATTACTGGATTGGGCATGTTCGTTGCGAAAAACGAAGAAATGGTTCCGGTGGCAAAAACCCGTGCTTGTATGCACCCATTTTCGGAATGGGTGACGTGCGGCAACGAAATTGCGCGAAACCACCCCAAACATGAGTTTTGGACCTAAATTAGTGGATTGGGCATGTTCGTTGCGAAAAACAAAGAAATGGTTCCGGTGGCAAAAACTCGTGCTTTGTATGCACCGCGACACCTGTTTTCGGAATGGGTGACGTGCGGCAACGAAATTGCGCGAAACCACCCCAAACATGAGTTTTGGACCTAAATTACTCGATTGGGCATGTTCGTTGCGAAAAACGAAGAAATGGTTCCGGTGGCAAAAACCCGTGCTTGTATGCACCCGTTTTCAGAATGGGTGACGTGCGGCAACGAAATGGCGCGAAACCACCCCAAACATGTGTTTTGGACCTAAAGTAGTGGATTGGGCATGTTCTTTGCGAAAAACGAAGAAATGGTTCCGATGGCAAAAACTCGTGCTTTGTATGCACCCCGACACCCGTTTTCGGAATGAGTGACGTGCGGCAACGAAATTGCGCGAAACCACCCCAAACATGAGTTTTGGACCTAAATTAGTGGATTGGGCATGTTCGTTGCGAAAAACGAAGAAATGGTTCCGATGGCAAAAACTCGTGCTTTGTATGCAGCGCGATACCCATTTTCGGAATGGTTGACGTGCGTCAACGAAATTGCGCGAAACCACCCCAAACATGAGTTTTGGACCTAAAGTAGTGGATTGGTCATGTTCGTTGCGAAAAACGAAGAAATGGTTCCGGTGGCAAAAACTCATGCTTTGTATGCACCCCGACACCCGTTTTCGGAATGGGTGACGTGCGGCAACGAAATTGCGCGAAACCACCCCAAACATGTGTTTTGGACCTAAAGTAGTGGATTAGGCATATTCATTGTGAAAAACGAAGAAATGGTTCCGGTGGCAAAAACTCCTGCTTTGTATGCACCGCGACACCCGTTTTCGGAATGAGTGACGTGTGGCAACAAAATTGCGCGAAACCACCCCAAACATGAGTTTTGGACCTAAAGTAATGGATTGGGCATGTTCGTTGCAAAAAACGAAGAAATGGTTCCGGTGGCAAAAACTCGTGCTTTGAATGCAATCCAACACCCATTTTCGGAATGGGTGACGTGCGGCAACGAAATTGCGTGAAACCAACCCAAACATGAGTTTTGGACCTAAATTAGTGGATTGGGCATGTTCGTTGCAAAAAACGAAGAAATGGTTCCGGTGGCAAAAACTCGTGCTTTGTATGCACCGTGACACCTGTTTTCGGAATGGGTGACGTGCGGCAACGAAATTGCGCGAAACCACCCCAAACATGAGTTTTGGACCTAAATTACTGGATTGGGCATGTTCGTTGCGAAAAACGAAGAAATGGTTCCGGTGGCAAATACTCGTGCTTTGTATGCAACCCGACACTCGTTTTCGGAATGGGTGACGTGCGGCAACGAAATTGCGTGAAACCACCCCCAAACATGAGTTTTGGACCTAAATTAGTGTATTGGGCATGTTCGTTGCGAAAAACGAAGAAATGGTTCTGGTGGCAAAAACTCGTGCTTGTATGCACCCATTTTCGGAATGGGTGACGTCCGGCAACGAAATTGCGTGAAACCACCCCAAACATGAGTTTTGGACCTAAATTAGTGGATTGGGCATGTTCGTTGCGAAAAACGAAGAAATGGTTTCGGTGGCAAAAACTCGTGCTTTGTATGCACTGCGACACCTGTTTTCGGAATGGGTGACGTGCGGCAACGAAATTGTGCGAAACCACCCCAAACATGAGTTTTAGACCTAAATTACTGGATTGGGCATGTTCGTTGCGAAAAACGAAGAAATGGTTCTGGTGGCAAAAACTCGTGCTTGTATGCACCCATTTTCGGAATGGGTGACGTCCGGCAACGAAATTGCGTGAAACCACCACAAACATGAGTTTTGGACCTAAATTAGTGGATTGGGCATGTTCGTTGCGAAAAACGAAGAAATGGTTCCGGTGGCAAAAACTCGTGCTTTGTATGCACCGCGACACCTGTTTTCGGAATGGGTGACGTGCGGCAACGAAATTGCGCGAAACCACCCCAAACATGAGTTTTGGACCTAAATTACTGGATTGGGCATGTTCGTTGCGAACGCTACGAACATGCCCGATACACTACTTTAGGTCCAAAACTAATGTTTGGGGTGGTTTCGCGCAATTTCGTTGCCGCACATCACCCATTCCGAAAACGAGTGTAGGGGTGCATACAAGCACGAGTTTTTGCCACCGGAACCATTTCTTCGTTTTTCGCAACGAACATGCCCAATCCAGTAATTTAGGTCCAAAACTCATGTTTTGGGTGGTTTCGCGCAATTTCGTTGCCTCACGTCACCCATTCCGAAAACGGGTGTCGCGGTGCATACAAAGCACGAGTTTTTGCCACCGGAACCATTTCTTCGTTTTTCGCAACGAACATGCCCAATCCACTAATTTAGGTCCAAAACTATTGTTTGGGGTGGTTTCGCGCAATTTCGTTGCCGCACGTCACCCATTCCGAAAACGGGTGTCGGTGTGCATACAAGCACGAGTTTTTGCCATCGAAACCATTTCTAAGTTTTTCGCAACGAACATGCCCAATCCACTACTTTAGGTCCAAAACACATGTTTGGGGTGGTTTCGCGCAATTTCATTGCCGCACGTCTCCCCTTCCGAAAACGGGTGTCGGGGTGCATACAAAGCACGAGTTTTTGCCACAGGAAACATTTCTTCGTTTTTTGCAACGAACATGCACAACCCACTACTTTAGGTCCAAAACTCATGTTTGGGGTGGTTTCGCACAATTTCGTTGTAGCACGTCACCTATTCCGAAAACGGGTGTCGGGGTGCAAACAAGCACGAGTTTTTTCCACCGGAACCATTTCTTCGTTTTCCGCAATGAACATTCCCAATCCACTACTTTAGGTCCAAAACTAATGTTTGGGATGGTTTCACGCAATTTCGTTGCCGCACGTCACCCATTCCGAAAACGAGTGTCGGGGTGCATACAAGCACGAGTTTTTGCCACCGGAACCATTTCTTCGTTTTTCGCAACGAACATGCCCAATCCAGTAATTTGGGTCCAAAACTCATGTTTTGGGTGGTTTCGCGCAATTTCGTTGCCGCACGTCACCCATTCCGAAAACGGGTGTCGGGGTGCATACAAGCACGAGTTTTTGCCACTGAAACCATTTCTTCGTTTTTCGCAACGAATATGCACAATCCACTACTTTAGGTCCAAAACTCATGTCGGTTTCGCGCAATTCCGTTGCCGCACGTCACCCATTCCGAAAACGGGTGTCGGGGTGCATACAAAGCACGAGTTTTTGCCACCGGAACCATTTCTTCGTTTTTTGCAACGAACATGCCCAATCCAGTAATTTAGGTCCAAAACTCATGTTTGGGGTGGTTTCGCGCAATTTCGTTGCCGCACGTCACCCATTCCGAAAACGGATGTCGGTGTGCATACAAGCACGAGTTTTTGCCATCGAAACCATTTCTAAGTTTTTCGCAACGAACATGCCCAATCCACTACTTTAGGTCCAAAACACATGTTTGGGGTGGTTTCGCGCAATTTCATTGCCGCACATCTCCCCTTCCGAAAACGGGTGTCGGGGTGCATACAAAGCACGAGTTTTTGCCACAGGAACCATTTCTTCGTTTTTTGCAACGAACATGCACAACCCACTACTTTAGGTCCAAAACTCATGTTTGGGGTGGTTTCGCACAATTTCATTGTAGCACGTCACCTATTCCGAAAACGGGTGTCGGGGTGCAAACAAGCACGAGTTTTTTCCACCGGAACCATTTCTTCGTTTTTCGCAATGAACATTCTCAATCCACTACTTTAGGTCCAAAACTAATGTTTGGGATGGTTTCGCGCAATTTCGTTGCCGCACGTCACACATTCCGAAAACGAGTGTCGGGGTGCATACAAGCACGAGTTTTTGCCACCGGAACCATTTCTTCGTTTTTCGCAACGAACATGCCCAATCCAGTAATTTAGGTCCAAAACTCATGTTTTGGGTGGTTTCGCGCAATTTCGTTGCCGCACGTCACCCATTCCAAAAACGGGTGTCGGGGTGCATACAAGCACGAGTTTTTGCCACCGAAACCATTTCTTCGTTTTTCGCAACGAATATGCACAATCCACTACTTTAGGTCCAAAACTCATGTCGGTTTCGCGCAATTTCGTTGCCGCACGTCACCCATTCCGAAAACGGGTGTCGGGGTGCATACAAAGCACGAGTTTTTGCCACCGGAACCATTTCTTCGTTTTTTGCAACGAACATGCCCAATCCAGTAATTTAGGTCCAATACTCATGTTTGGGGTGGTTTCGCGCAATTTCGTTGCCGCACGTCACCCATTCCGAAAACGGGTGTCGGGGTGCATACAAAGCATGAGTTTTTGCCACCAGAACCATTTCTTCGTTTTTCGCAACGAACATGCCCAATCCACTACTTTAGGTCCAAAACTCATGTTTGGGTTTGGTTTCGCGCAATTTCGTTGCCGCACGTCACCCATTCCGAAAACGGGTGCCGGGGTGCATACAAAGCACAAGTTTTTGCCACCGGAACCATTTCTTCGTTTTTCGCAACGAACATGCCCAATCCAGTAACTTAGGTCCAAAACTCATGTTTTGGGTGGTTTCGCGCAATTTCGTTGCCGCACGTCACCCCTTCCGAAAACGGGTGTCGCGGTGCACACAAAGCACGAGTTTTTGCCACCGGAACCATTTCTTCGTTTTTCGCAACGATCATGCCCAATCCACTAGTTTAGGTCCAAAACTCATGTTTGGGGTGGTTTCGCGCAATTTCGTTGCCGCACGTCACCCATTCCGAAAACGGGTGTCGAGGTGCATACAAGCACGAGTTTTTGCCACCAGAACCATTTCTTCGTTTTTCACTACGAACATGCCCGATCCACTACTTTAGGTCCAAAACTAATGTTTGGGGTGGTTTCGCGCAATTTCGTTGCCGCACGTCACCCATTCCGAAAACGAGTGTCGGGGTGCATACAAGCACGGGTTTTTGCCACCGGAACCATTTCTTCGTTTTTCGCAACGAACATGCTCAATCCAGTAATTTAGGTCCAAAACTCATGTTTTGGGTGGTTTCGCGCAATTTCGTTGCCGCACGTCACCCATTCCGAAAACGAGTGTCGGGGTGCATACAAGCATGGGTTTTTGCCACCGGAACCATTTCTTCGTTTTTCGCAACGAACATGCTCAATCCAGTAATTTAGGTCCAAAACTCATGTTTTGGGTGGTTTCGCGCAATTTCGTTGCCGCACGTCACCCATTCCGAAAACGGGTGTCGCGGTGCATACAAAGCACGAGTTTTTGCCACCGGAACCATTTCTTCGTTTTTCGCAACGAACATGCCCAATCCACTAATTTAGGTCCAAAACTCATGTTTGGGGTGGTTTCGTGCAATTTCGTTGTCGCACGTCACCCATTCCGAAAACGGGTGTCGAGGTGCATACAAGCACGAGTTTTTGCCACCGGAACCATTTCTTCGTTTTTCACAACGAACATGCCCAATCCACTACTTTAGGTCCAAAACTAATGTTTGGGGTGGTTTCGCGCAATTTCGTTGCCGCACGTCACCCATTCCGAAAACGAGTGTCGGGGTGCATACAAGCACGGGTTTTTGCCACCGGAACCATTTCTTCGTTTTTCGCAACGAACATGCCCAATCCACTACTTTAGGTCCAAAACACATGTTTGGGGTGGTTTCGCGCAATTTCATTGCCGCACGTCTCCCCTTCCGAAAACGGGTGTCGGGGTGCATACAAAGCACGAGTTTTTGCCACAGGAACCATTTCTTCGTTTTTTGCAACGAACATGCACAACCCACTACTTTAGGTCCAAAACTCATGTTTGAGGTGGTTTCGCACAATTTCGTTGTAGCACGTCACCTATTCCGAAAACGGGTGTCGGGGTGCAAACAAGTACGAGTTTTTTCCACCGGAACCATTTCTTCGTTTTTCGCAATGAACATTCCCAATCCACTACTTTAGGTCCAAAACTAATGTTTGGGATGGTTTCGCGCAATTTCGTTGCCGCACGTCACCCATTCCGAAAACGAGTGTCGGGGTGCATACAAGCACGAGTTTTTGCCACCGGAACCATTTCTTCGTTTTTCGCAACGAACATGCCCAATCCAGTAATTTAGGTCCAAAACTCATGTTTTGGGTGGTTTCGCGCAACTTCGTTGCCGCACGTCACCCATTCCGAAAACGGGTGTCGGGGTGCATACAAGCACGAGTTTTTGCCAACGGAACCATTTCTTCGTTTTTCGCAACGAACATGCCCAATCCAGTAATTTGGGTCCAAAACTCATGTTTTGGGTGGTTTCGCGCAATTTCGTTGCCGCACGTCACCCATTCCGAAAACGGGTGTCGGGGTGCATACAAGCACGAGTTTTTGCCACTGAAACCATTTCTTCGTTTTTCGCAACGAATATGCACAATCCACTACTTTAGGTCCAAAACTCATGTCGGTTTCGCGCAATTCCGTTGCCGCACGTCACCCATTCCGAAAACGGGTGTCGGGGTGCATACAAAGCACGAGTTTTTGCCACCGGAACCATTTCTTCGTTTTTTGCAACGAACATGCCCAATCCAGTAATTTAGGTCCAAAACTCATGTTTGGGGTGGTTTCGCGCAATTTCGTTGCCGCACGTCACCCATTCCGAAAACGGGTGTCGGTGTGCATACAAGCACGAGTTTTTGCCATCGAAACCATTTCTAAGTTTTTCGCAACGAACATGCCCAATCCACTACTTTAGGTCCAAAACACATGTTTGGGGTGGTTTCGCGCAATTTCATTGCCGCACATCTCCCCTTCCGAAAACGGGTGTCGGGGTGCATACAAAGCACGAGTTTTTGCCACAGGAACCATTTCTTCGTTTTTTGCAACGAACATGCACAACCCACTACTTTAGGTCCAAAACTCATGTTTGGGGTGGTTTCGCACAATTTCATTGTAGCACGTCACCTATTCCGAAAACGGGTGTCGGGGTGCAAACAAGCACGAGTTTTTTCCACCGGAACCATTTCTTCGTTTTTCGCAATGAACATTCTCAATCCACTACTTTAGGTCCAAAACTAATGTTTGGGATGGTTTCGCGCAATTTCGTTGCCGCACGTCACCCATTCCGAAAACGAGTGTCGGGGTGCATACAAGCACGAGTTTTTGCCACCGGAACCATTTCTTCGTTTTTCGCAACGAACATGCCCAATCCAGTAATTTAGGTCCAAAACTCATGTTTTGGGTGGTTTCGCGCAATTTCGTTGCCGCACGTCACCCATTCCAAAAACGGGTGTCGGGGTGCATACAAGCACGAGTTTTTGCCACCGAAACCATTTCTTCGTTTTTCGCAACGAATATGCACAATCCACTACTTTAGGTCCAAAACTCATGTCGGTTTCGCGCAATTTCGTTGCCGCACGTCACCCATTCCGAAAACGGGTGTCGGGGTGCATACAAAGCACGAGTTTTTGCCACCGGAACCATTTCTTCGTTTTTTGCAACGAACATGCCCAATCCAGTAATTTAGGTCCAATACTCATGTTTGGGGTGGTTTCGCGCAATTTCGTTGCCGCACGTCACCCATTCCGAAAACGGGTGTCGGGGTGCATACAAAGCATGAGTTTTTGCCACCGGAACCATTTCTTCGTTTTTCGCAACGAACATGCCCAATCCACTACTTTAGGTCCAAAACTCATGTTTGGGTTTGGTTTCGCGCAATTTCGTTGCCGCACGTCACCCATTCCGAAAACGGGTGCCGGGGTGCATACAAAGCACAAGTTTTTGCCACCGGAACCATTTCTTCGTTTTTCGCAACGAACATGCCCAATCCAGTAACTTAGGTCCAAAACTCATGTTTTGGGTGGTTTCGCGCAATTTCGTTGCCGCACGTCACCCCTTCCGAAAACGGGTGTCGCGGTGCACACAAAGCACGAGTTTTTGCCACCGGAACCATTTCTTCGTTTTTCGCAACGATCATGCCCAATCCACTAGTTTAGGTCCAAAACTCATGTTTGGGGTGGTTTCGCGCAATTTCGTTGCCGCACGTCACCCATTCCGAAAACGGGTGTCGAGGTGCATACAAGCACGAGTTTTTGCCACCAGAACCATTTCTTCGTTTTTCACTACGAACATGCCCGATCCACTACTTTAGGTCCAAAACTAATGTTTGGGGTGGTTTCGCGCAATTTCGTTGCCGCACGTCACCCATTCCGAAAACGAGTGTCGGGGTGCATACAAGCACGGGTTTTTGCCACCGGAACCATTTCTTCGTTTTTCGCAACGAACATGCTCAATCCAGTAATTTAGGTCCAAAACTCATGTTTTGGGTGGTTTCGCGCAATTTCGTTGCCGCACGTCACCCATTCCGAAAACGAGTGTCGGGGTGCATACAAGCACGGGTTTTTGCCACCGGAACCATTTCTTCGTTTTTCGCAACGAACATGCTCAATCCAGTAATTTAGGTCCAAAACTCATGTTTTGGGTGGTTTCGCGCAATTTCGTTGCCGCACGTCACCCATTCCGAAAACGGGTGTCGCGGTGCATACAAAGCACGAGTTTTTGCCACCGGAACCATTTCTTCGTTTTTCGCAACGAACATGCCCAATCCACTAATTTAGGTCCAAAACTCATGTTTGGGGTGGTTTCGTGCAATTTCGTTGCCGCACGTCACCCATTCCGAAAACGGGTGTCGAGGTGCATACAAGCACGAGTTTTTGCCACCGGAACCATTTCTTCGTTTTTCACAACGAACATGCCCAATCCACTACTTTAGGTCCAAAACTAATGTTTGGGGTGGTTTCGCGCAATTTCGTTGCCGCACGTCACCCATTCCGAAAACGAGTGTCGGGGTGCATACAAGCACGGGTTTTTGCCACCGGAACCATTTCTTCGTTTTTCGCAACGAACATGCCCAATCCACTACTTTAGGTCCAAAACACATGTTTGGGGTGGTTTCGCGCAATTTCATTGCCGCACGTCTCCCCTTCCGAAAACGGGTGTCGGGGTGCATACAAAGCACGAGTTTTTGCCACAGGAACCATTTCTTCGTTTTTTGCAACGAACATGCACAACCCACTACTTTAGGTCCAAAACTCATGTTTGAGGTGGTTTCGCACAATTTCGTTGTAGCACGTCACCTATTCCGAAAACGGGTGTCGGGGTGCAAACAAGCACGAGTTTTTTCCACCGGAACCATTTCTTCGTTTTTCGCAATGAACATTCCCAATCCACTACTTTAGGTCCAAAACTAATGTTTGGGGTGGTTTCGCGCAATTTCGTTGCCGCACGTCACCCATTCCGAAAACGAGTGTCGGGGTGCATACAAGCACGGGTTTTTGCCACCGGAACCATTTCTTCGTTTTTCGCAACGAACATGCTCAATCCAGTAATTTAGGTCCAAAACTCATGTTTTGGGTGGTTTCGCGCAATTTCGTTGCCGCACGTCACCCATTCCGAAAACGAGTGTCGGGGTGCATACAAGCACGGGTTTTTGCCACCGGAACCATTTCTTCGTTTTTCGCAACGAAAATGCTCAATCCAGTAATTTAGGTCCAAAACTCATGTTTTGGGTGGTTTCGCGCAATTTCGTTGCCGCACGTCACCCATTCCGAAAACGGGTGTCGCGGTGCATACAAAGCACGAGTTTTTGCCACCGGAACCATTTCTTCGTTTTTCGCAACGAACATGCCCAATCCACTAATTTAGGTCCAAAACTCATGTTTGGGGTGGTTTCGTGCAATTTCGTTGCCGCACGTCACCCATTCCGAAAACGGGTGTCGAGGTGCATACAAGCACGAGTTTTTGCCACCGGAACCATTTCTTCGTTTTTCACAACGAACGTGCCCAATCCACTACTTTAGGTCCAAAACTAATGTTTGGGGTGGTTTCGCGCAATTTCGTTGCCGCACGTCATCCATTCCGAAAACGAGTGTCGGGGTGCATACAAGCACGGGTTTTTGCCACCGGAACCATTTCTTCGTTTTTCGCAACGAACATGCCCAATCCACTACTTTAGGTCCAAAACACATGTTTGGGGTGGTTTCGCGCAATTTCATTGCCGCACGTCTCCCCTTCCGAAAACGGGTGTCGGGGTGCATACAAAGCACGAGTTTTTGCCACAGGAACCATTTCTTCGTTTTTTGCAACGAACATGCACAACCCACTACTTTAGGTCCAAAACTCATGTTTGAGGTGGTTTCGCACAATTTCGTTGTAGCACGTCACCTATTCCGAAAACGGGTGTCGGGGTGCAAACAAGTACGAGTTTTTTCCACCGGAACCATTTCTTCGTTTTTCGCAATGAACATTCCCAATCCACTACTTTAGGTCCAAAACTAATGTTTGGGATGGTTTCGCGCAATTTCGTTGCCGCACGTCACCCATTCCGAAAACGAGTGTCGGGGTGCATACAAGCACGAGTTTTTGCCACCGGAACCATTTCCTCGTTTTTCGCAACGAACATGCCCAATCCAGTAATTTAGGTCCAAAACTCATGTTTTGGGTGGTTTCGCGCAACTTCGTTGCCGCACGTCACCCATTCCGAAAACGGGTGTCGGGGTGCATACAAGCACGAGTTTTTGCCACCGGAACCATTTCTTCGTTTTTCGCAACGAACATGCCCAATCCAGTAATTTGGGTCCAAAACTCATGTTTTGGGTGGTTTCGCGCAATTTCGTTGCCGCACGTCACCCATTCCGAAAACGGGTGTCGGGGTGCATACAAGCACGAGTTTTTTGATGAGGACATCAACACCAACACGAGCACATCTACACCAGCAGCACCTTCTCCAGCCCAGGCGCCACCCCTTCCACCTGGGCCAGTGACTCGGGCCCGTGCAAGAGAATTGAACTACATCATGTTGTTAAAGAACGAATGCCCAGAAGAATAGACGACCAGCCCAATTGCGGCCCATAAGGGACGACCTAGGGTTGGCTGCCCCTAGGGGCTGCGCCCCCTCTCTATTTATACAGGAGCTGCGCCTCCTTTATTTTCCGAGTTTTGTTTTAGATCTAGCTTTAGCTACTCTCGAGCACGCGCAAATCTGCGCTGTCTTCGTGTATTCAGAACTCCACCCTCGAGTAATAGATTAGATTGCTCGCATCTTTTTCTTGTTCGTTCTTCGATTGCGCACAGGAAACGATCTTCGTGATCAGGCCGATCTCGCATCAGCAAGGTCGGTAACCACAGGGAGTTGGTTCAGCGATTGCATTGGCGCCTCGGGCTTGCTCGTCGTAGTCGGATCGCAAGGGTCATCTTCCACCAAATCGGAATTATCTCTACTCGCCGAAAGATCGGGCACCTCAGCTACATCAATTGGTATCAGATTTCCAGGTTGATCGGTGAGTTTATCGAGTGTTTTTTTTCCTACAGTCCACAAAACCACATAAAAATTCAGGTTAGACCTTATCCCAGCACCCTTTTGAACCTCGCACTTTCTTTCAATAATCTGCATTGTTGAATTTGTGTGCTTTCGCGTCATTTGTTGCTGGTTGCATTGTGTTCTTCCACCATTCAAATCCTAGCGCCGCCACCATCTCCCCTTTGATCACGCCACAAGCCGAGTCAACATTGTTTCCTTGTTTTTCTCCTTCGGTTACGTCAAAAAAAAACAGAAAAAACAAACCGAGTCAACGGCCGTTTCCTTGTTTTTCTCCTTCGGTTACGAAAAAAAAACAGAAAAAAAAACCGAGTCAACATTGTTTCCTTGTTTTTCTCCTTCGGTTACGTCAAAAAAAAAACAGAAACAAAAAAAACAACGAAGGAGAAAGGATACGGTTGTTTCATCCCGGTCGTTTGAAAACATAACTTGAGCTACCTTCCTTAAACCGGGCATAACTTTTCGCTCGGGTGTCCGAAAAATCTGAAATTTTTACAGGAGCTAGTTGACACCATTCTGAGGCCGGCCAAACTGACCTACGGTCTGTTTGGGTTTCGACAAAATTGTCAAAAAAATTCAGGAAGATAAAGAAAAAAATTCATCAAAGTTCTCGCACGCTTTTCAGAGAACTTCCTCATTTTCTGTAGACCACATCTGAACTCTGTTCTAGGTGAAACTTCGTCTAGCTCCTATTTTGTTGCTTCTTGTGCTGAGAAAAATATCAAAAAAATCATACAAAAAAGAAAAACAAAGTCACTTGTGATTCCTACTAGTGGCCTCACTAGTACAATATTTACGGTACTGCCATTCTGCTAGTTCCATCGGTCCTTTGCACTTGTGGCCAGCAATATAGTTTCGTGTTTTGCACTATAATTCAACTTTGCATTATTGTTTGGTCGTGCTACTCCTTGACTTGAGTGCAGCCTACCCAGAACTCCACATATTTCTACGACGAGAAGGTTTCTGTTTCTCCAGGCAATCGCTCATCCAATCTTTCACCGGTTCCACCTGTTGGTTGCAGTTCACCACTGTGGCTTGGTAAGAACGGATAAGAATTTGATAACAGCACTAGTGTGAGCGCCTTGTGAGCAGTACACCCCTATTTTTGTCGTTTTTTTTTGGTGTTTTGGTGTTTGCGCTAACTATGGCAGGAGCACATGACACGGTGGATGCCCAGTTGCTGGAAGTAAAGGGACAAGTTGATGGACTTGCTGATGACATTAGGACGATGCATGAACGGCTTGATTCAACGGTCACTTCGACGACCGAGCGTTTCAACCAGCTTGACCTTGCTCAAACGGCGACTCGGACCACACTCGACACCATCCTGGCACGCCTTGATGCGTTGACCACAAAGATGGAGCAGGACTACGGCGGTGACACTGAGTGGGACGATGGAGATCGCCGTGGTCGTGCACGCCGTGTGGTTCGTCATCCCCCTAATGACTTATTTTCTAAGATTAAATTTAAAATTCCACCTTTTAATGGCAAATATGATCCTGCTGCATATCTTGATTGGGAGTTAGAGGTTGAACAAAAATTTTCATGCCATGATATTGCTGCACATTCTCAGGTTAAAGCTGCTATTAGTGAATTTACTGATTTTGCTTTAATTTGGTGGCGTGAGTTTAAAATAAAACATCCCACTACTATTCCAACCACTTGGGATCAGTTGAAAGCTGCGATGCGACATCGATTTGTGCCTTCGTATTATGCTCGTGATTTGCTTAATAAAATGCAGCGTTTTCAGCAAGGTTCTCAATCTGTTGAGGACTATTTCCAGGAGTTACAAAAAGGTATGATTCGTTGTGGCATATTAGAGGACAACGACGCTGCTATGGCACGTTTTCGTGGTGGTTTAAACCGCGAAATCCAAGATATACTTGATTATAAGGAATATTATGATATGGCTACTTTATTTGAATATGCTTGCAAAGCTGAACGTGAAGTGCAGGGACGCCGCTCGAAGCCATATTCTAACCCCTTTGCAGGACGAAGCTCGACATCCACCTCAGCACCAGTTCCCCCTGCGCCATCCACGTCCACCACTACTCCACGCGAGAAGACGACCAAACCAGCCAGCACTGCCCCACCCACAGGTCGTACACGAGATATTCAGTGTCATCGCTGTAGAGGATTTGGCCATGTGATTCGGGACTGCCCAAACAAGCGCACTTTGCTCATTCGTGACGATGGTGAGTACTCTTCCGCTAGTGATTCTGAAGTAATTGAACATGCACTACTTGCCACTGACCATGCAGCTAAGGCGGAGGTACATGTCAACCCGGACGACGCTGATAGGTATGAAAGTCTTGTTGTGCAGCGTGTTCTCAGTACACAGGTCGCTTTGCCCGAGAAGAATCAGCGACACACTCTGTTCCATACAAAGGGTGTTGTGCAGGAGCGGTCAATTCGCATCATTATCGACAGCGGCAGTTGCAACAATTTGGCGAGTACCAAGCTGGTCGAAAAGTTACCGTTACCCACTCGTAAGCATCCAAACCCATATCACATTCAATGGCTTAATGATGGTGGTAAAATAAAAATCACACGTTCCGTGCGCGTTCCTTTCTCCATGGGTGCTTATTCTGATTTTGTTGATTGTGATGTTATTCCCATGGAAGCATGCTCTTTGTTACTTGGTCGACCTTGGCAATATGATACTGATAGCTTGCATCATGGTCGTTCGAATCATTATTCTTTCATTTTTAAGGGTCAGAAAATAATTATACATCCAATGACACCTGAACAAATTGTTAAAGATGATCTTGCCCGAGCTGCTATAACTGCTAAACAACTTGATCCATCGCCCTCTGTTCCTTCTGAAATCAAGTTGAAGGCTCCTGTTTTACTTGCTACACGTGCTGATTTTGATGATCTACACGGTGCTCATTTGCCATGCTATGCACTTATATGCTCTAGTGTCCTCATTTCACTTGATGATGCACCATCTTTGGCTATTCCCCCTATGGTTGCTAACCTTTTGCAGGAGTACGCTGATGTCTTTCCCAAAGACTTACCACCGGGTCTCCCACCACTTCGTGGCATTGAGCACCAGATCGACCTCATTCCCGGCGCACAGCTTCCGAACCGCGCACCGTACCGTACAAATCCGGATGAGACGAAGGAGATTCAGCGCCAGGTACAGGCGTTGCTTGACAAGGGATACATTCGTGAGTCTCTTAGCCCTTGCTCTGTTCCTGTGTTACTTGTTCCCAAGAAAGATGGGTCATGGCGTATGTGTGTAGACTGTCGTGCTATTAATAACATCACTATTCGTTATCGATATCCTATACCACGCCTTGATGATATGCTAGATGAGCTTAGTGGTGCCATTATTTTCACTAAGATTGATTTGCGTAGTGGTTACCACCAGATTAGAATGAAACTGGGTGATGAATGGAAAACGGCTTTTAAAACGAAATTTGGTTTATATGAATGGTTGGTTATGCCGTTTGGATTGACTAATGCTCCCAGCACTTTTATGCGAGTGATGAATGAAGTTCTAAGGCCCTTCATAGGATTGTTTGTGGTTGTTTATTTTGATGATATTCTTATTTACAGCAAATCTAAGAAAGAGCATTTGGAACATTTAAGTGCTGTTTTTGATGCATTGCGTGCTGCCCAGTTATTTGCTAACATGGAAAAATGCATCTTTTGTACACGACGTGTCTCGTTTCTTGGTTATGTTGTTACTCCACAGGGCATTGAGGTGGATAGCAGCAAGATTGCTGCCATTCGGGAGTGGCCTACACCGACGACGGTCACACAAATTCGGAGCTTTCTTGGACTTGCCGGTTTCTACCGCAGATTTGTTCGTGATTTTAGCTCCATTGCAGCGCCTCTACATGAGCTTACAAAGAAAGATGTTCCATTTGCTTGGAGTGATTCCCAGGAGGAAGCGTTCAACACTTTGAAAGATAAGTTAACCCAAGCTCCCCTATTGCAATTGCTTGATTTTAATAAAGTGTTTGAGCTTGAATGCGATGCTAGCGGTATTGGGCTAGGTGCTGTTTTGTTACAAGAAGGAAAACCAGTTGCTTATTTTAGTGAAAAATTAAGCGGTGCTAGTCTGAAATATTCTACTTATGGTAAGGAGCTTTACGCTTTAGTGCGCACTTTGCATACATGGCAGCACTATCTTTGGCATCGTGAGTTTATAATCCATTCTGATCATGAGGCTTTAAAACATATTCGTACCCAAACAAATCTGAACCGTCGTCATGCTAAATGGGTAGAATTCATTGAGTCCTTTCCTTACATTATTAAACACAAGAACGGGAAGGACAATGTTATTGCTGATGCTTTGTCTCGTCGCTATACCATGCTGTCACAGTTAGATTTTAAAATCTTTGGTTTGCACACTGTGAAAGATCAATATGTTGATGATGCTGATTTTAAAGATGCTTTCGGCCATTGTATTAATGGGAAACCATGGGGCAAATTTCACATACAGGATGGGTTCCTGTTTCGCGCTAACAAGCTGTGTGTTCCAGCTAGCTCGGTTCGTCTTTTGTTGTTACAGGAAGCACATGGAGGCGGTCTCATGGGGCACTTTGGCGTCTACAAGACACATGAGGTGTTGGCTGCCCACTTCTTTTGGCCTCGGATGCGCGCTGATGTTGAGCGCCTTGTTGCACGCTGCACTACTTGTCAGAAAGCTAAGTCACGGTTGAACAACCATGGTTTGTATATGCCTTTGCCTGTTCCTACTTCCCCTTGGATTGATATTTCGATGGATTTTGTTTTGGGATTGCCTAGAACTAAGAAGGGGAGGGATAGCATTTTTGTGGTTGTTGATCGATTCTCCAAAATGGCTCATTTCATACCTTGTCATAAGACTGATGATGCTAGCAATGTTGCTGAATTGTTTTTTAGAGAGATTATTCGTTTGCACGGTATTCCCAATACAATAGTCTCGGATCGTGATGCTAAGTTTCTGAGTCATTTTTGGAGATCTCTGTGGAATAAATTGGGAACTAAATTGCTGTTTAGCACCACTTGTCACCCGCAGACTGATGGTCAAACTGAGGTAGTTAATAGAACTTTGTCTACCATGCTTAGGGCTGTTTTAGACAAAAATTTGAAACGTTGGGAGGATTGCTTGCCTCATGTTGAGTTTGCTTATAATCATGCAACCCATTCTTCTACAAAGATGTGCCCTTTTCAAATTGTTTATGGTTACATTCCTAGGGCGCCTATTGCTTTGTTTTCGCTTGATGCTGCGGACGCCCCACACATAGATGCTCTTGCACATGTTGAACAAATGATTAATCTCCATGAACAAACTCAACAAAACATTGCTGCTGCTAATGCTAAATATCAGATTACTGGTAGTAAGGGCCGGAAACTAGTTACTTTTGAACCTGGTGATATGGTTTGGTTGCATTTGAGAAAGGATCGTTTTCCTACTTTGCGTCGTTCTAAATTGATGCCTCGTGCTGCTGGTCCTTTTAAGATACTAACCAAGATTAATGATAATGCTTATACCCTTGACCTGCCTGCGGAGTTTGGTGTTTCCACTAGTTTTAATGTTGCAGATTTGAAACCATATGCGGGAGAAGACGAGGAGTTGCCGTCGAGGACGACTTCAGTTCAAGAAGGGGAGGATGATGAGGACATCAACACCAACACGAGCACATCTACACCAGCAGCACCTTCTCCAGCCCAGGCGCCACCCCTTCCACCTGGGCCAGTGACTCGGGCCCGTGCAAGAGAATTGAACTACATCATGTTGTTAAAGAACGAAGGCCCAGAAGAATAGACGACCAGCCCAATTGCGGCCCATAAGGGACGACCTAGGGTTGGCCGCCCCTAGGGGCTGCGCCCCCTCTCTATTTATACAGGAGCTGCGCCTCCTTTATTTTCCGAGTTTTGTTTTAGATCTAGCTTTAGCTACTCTCGAGCACGCGCAAATCTGCGCTGTCTTCGTGTATTCAGAACTCCACCCTCGAGTAATAGATTAGATTGCTCGCATCTTTTTCTTGTTCGTTCTTCGATTGCGCACAGGAAACGATCTTCGTGATCAGGCCGATCTCGCATCAGCAAGGTCGGTAACCACAGGGAGTTGGTTCAGCGATTGCATTGGCGCCTCGGGCTTGCTCGTCGTAGTCGGATCGCAAGGGTCATCTTCCACCAAATCGGAATTATCTCTACTCGCCGAAAGATCGGGCACCTCAGCTACATCATTTTTGCCACTGAAACCATTTCTTCGTTTTTCGCAACGAATATGCACAATCCACTACTTTAGGTCCAAAACTCATGTCGGTTTCGCGCAATTCCGTTGCCGCACGTCACCCATTCCGAAAACGGGTGTCGGGGTGCATACAAAGCACGAGTTTTTGCCACCGGAACCATTTCTTCGTTTTTCGCAACGAACATGCCCAATCCACTACTTTAGGTCCAAAACACATGTTTGGGGTGGTTTCGCGCAATTTCATTGCCGCACGTCTCCCCTTCCGAAAACGGGTGTCGGGGTGCATACAAAGCACGAGTTTTTGCCACAGGAACCATTTCTTCGTTTTTTGCAACGAACATGCACAACCCACTACTTTAGGTCCAAAACTCATGTTTGAGGTGGTTTCGCACAATTTCGTTGTAGCACGTCACCTATTCCGAAAACGGGTGTCGGGGTGCAAACAAGCACGAGTTTTTTCCACCGGAACCATTTCTTCGTTTTTCGCAATGAACATTCCCAATCCACTACTTTAGGTCCAAAACTAATGTTTGGGGTGGTTTCGCGCAATTTCGTTGCCGCACGTCACCCATTCCGAAAACGAGTGTCGGGGTGCATACAAGCACGGGTTTTTGCCACCGGAACCATTTCTTCGTTTTTCGCAACGAACATGCTCAATCCAGTAATTTAGGTCCAAAACTCATGTTTTGGGTGGTTTCGCGCAATTTCGTTGCCGCACGTCACCCATTCCGAAAACGAGTGTCGGGGTGCATACAAGCACGGGTTTTTGCCACCGGAACCATTTCTTCGTTTTTCGCAACGAACATGCTCAATCCAGTAATTTAGGTCCAAAACTCATGTTTTGGGTGGTTTCGCGCAATTTCGTTGCCGCACGTCACCCATTCCGAAAACGGGTGTCGCGGTGCATACAAAGCACGAGTTTTTGCCACCGGAACCATTTCTTCGTTTTTCGCAACGAACATGCCCAATCCACTAATTTAGGTCCAAACCTCATGTTTGGGGTGGTTTCGTGCAATTTCGTTGCCGCACGTCACCCATTCCGAAAACGGGTGTCGAGGTGCATACAAGCACGAGTTTTTGCCACCGGAACCATTTCTTCGTTTTTCACAACGAACATGCCCAATCCACTACTTTAGGTCCAAAACTAATGTTTGGGGTGGTTTCGCGCAATTTCGTTGCCGCACGTCATCCATTCCGAAAACGAGTGTCGGGGTGCATACAAGCACGGGTTTTTGCCACCGGAACCATTTCTTCGTTTTTCGCAACGAACATGCCCAATCCACTACTTTAGGTCCAAAACACATGTTTGGGGTGGTTTCGCGCAATTTCATTGCCGCACGTCTCCCCTTCCGAAAACGGGTGTCGGGGTGCATACAAAGCACGAGTTTTTGCCACAGGAACCATTTCTTCGTTTTTTGCAACGAACATGCACAACCCACTACTTTAGGTCCAAAACTCATGTTTGAGGTGGTTTCGCACAATTTTGTTGTAGCACGTCTCCTATTCCGAAAACGGGTGTCGGGGGTGCAAACAAGTACGAGTTTTTTCCACCGGAACCATTTCTTCGTTTTTCGCAATGAACATTCCCAATCCACTACTTTAGGTCCAAAACTAATGTTTGGGATGGTTTCGCGCAATTTCGTTGCCGCACGTCACCCATTCCGAAAACGGGTGCATACAAGCACGAGTTTTTGCCACCGGAACCATTTCTTCGTTTTTCGCAACGAACATGCCCAATCCAGTAATTTGGGTCCAAAACTCATGTTTTGGGTGGTTTCGCGCAATTTCGTTGCCGCACGTCACCCATTCCGAAAACGGGTGTCGGGGTGCATACAAGCACGAGTTTTTGCCACTGAAACCATTTCTTCGTTTTTCGCAACGAATATGCACAATCCACTACTTTAGGTCCAAAACTCATGTCGGTTTCGCGCAATTCCGTTGCCGCACGTCACCCATTCCGAAAACGGGTGTCGGGGTGCATACAAAGCACGAGTTTTTGCCACCGGAACCATTTCTTCGTTTTTCGCAACGAACATGCCCAATCCACTACTTTAGGTCCAAAACACATGTTTGGGGTGGTTTCGCGCAATTTCATTGCCGCACGTCTCCCCTTCCGAAAACGGGTGTCGGGGTGCATACAAAGCACGAGTTTTTGCCACAGGAACCATTTCTTCGTTTTTTGCAACGAACATGCACAACCCACTACTTTAGGTCCAAAACTCATGTTTGAGGTGGTTTCGCACAATTTCGTTGTAGCACGTCACCTATTCCGAAAACGGGTGTCGGGGTGCAAACAAGCACGAGTTTTTTCCACCGGAACCATTTCTTCGTTTTTCGCAATGAACATTCCCAATCCACTACTTTAGGTCCAAAACTAATGTTTGGGGTGGTTTCGCGCAATTTCGTTGCCGCACGTCACCCATTCCGAAAACGAGTGTCGGGGTGCATACAAGCACGGGTTTTTGCCACCGGAACCATTTCTTCGTTTTTCGCAACGAACATGCTCAATCCAGTAATTTAGGTCCAAAACTCATGTTTTGGGTGGTTTCGCGCAATTTCGTTGCCGCACGTCACCCATTCCGAAAACGAGTGTCGGGGTGCATACAAGCACGGGTTTTTGCCACCGGAACCATTTCTTCGTTTTTCGCAACGAACATGCTCAATCCAGTAATTTAGGTCCAAAACTCATGTTTTGGGTGGTTTCGCGCAATTTCGTTGCCGCACGTCACCCATTCCGAAAACGGGTGTCGCGGTGCATACAAAGCACGAGTTTTTGCCACCGGAACCATTTCTTCGTTTTTCGCAACGAACATGCCCAATCCACTAATTTAGGTCCAAAACTCATGTTTGGGGTGGTTTCGTGCAATTTCGTTGCCGCACGTCACCCATTCCGAAAACGGGTGTCGAGGTGCATACAAGCACGAGTTTTTGCCACCGGAACCATTTCTTCGTTTTTCACAACGAACATGCCCAATCCACTACTTTAGGTCCAAAACTAATGTTTGGGGTGGTTTCGCGCAATTTCGTTGCCGCACGTCATCCATTCCGAAAACGAGTGTCGGGGTGCATACAAGCACGGGTTTTTGCCACCGGAACCATTTCTTCGTTTTTCGCAACGAACATGCCCAATCCACTACTTTAGGTCCAAAACACATGTTTGGGGTGGTTTCGCGCAATTTCATTGCCGCACGTCTCCCCTTCCGAAAACGGGTGTCGGGGTGCATACAAAGCACGAGTTTTTGCCACAGGAACCATTTCTTCGTTTTTTGCAACGAACATGCACAACCCACTACTTTAGGTCCAAAACTCATGTTTGAGGTGGTTTCGCACAATTTCGTTGTAGCACGTCACCTATTCCGAAAACGGGTGTCGGGGTGCAAACAAGTACGAGTTTTTTCCACCGGAACCATTTCTTCGTTTTTCGCAATGAACATTCCCAATCCACTACTTTAGGTCCAAAACTAATGTTTGGGATGGTTTCGCGCAATTTCGTTGCCGCACGTCACCCATTCCGAAAACGAGTGTCGGGGTGCATACAAGCACGAGTTTTTGCCACCGGAACCATTTCTTCGTTTTTCGCAACGAACATGCCCAATCCAGTAATTTAGGTCCAAAACTCATGTTTTGGGTGGTTTCGCGCAACTTCGTTGCCGCACGTCACCCATTCCGAAAACGGGTGTCGGGGTGCATACAAGCACGAGTTTTTGCCACCGAAACCATTTCTTCGTTTTTCGCAACGAATATGCACAATCCACTACTTTAGGTCCAAAACTCATGTCGGTTTCGCGCAATTTCGTTGCTGCACGTCACCCATTCCGAAAACGGGTGTCGGGGTGCATACAAAGCACGAGTTTTTGCCACCGGAACCATTTCTTCGTTTTTTGCAACAAACATGCCCAATCCAGTAATTTAGGTCCAAAACTCATGTTTGGGGTGGTTTCGCGCAATTTCGTTGCCGCACGTCACCCATTCCGAAAACGGGTGTCGGGGTGCATACAAAGCATGAGTTTTTGCCACCGGAACCATTTCTTCATTTTTCGCAACGAACATGCCCAATCCACTACTTTAGGTCCAAAACTCATGTTTGGGTTTGGTTTCGCGCAATTTCGTTGCCGCGCGTCACCCATTCCGAAAACGGGTGCCGGGGTGCATACAAAGCACAAGTTTTTGCCACCGGAACCATTTCTTCGTTTTTCGCAACGAACATGCCAAATCCAGTAACTTAGGTCCAAAACTCATGTTTTGGGTGGTTTCGCGCAATTTCGTTGCCGCACGTCACCCCTTCCGAAAACGGGTGTCGCGGTGCACACAAAGCACGAGTTTTTGCCACCGGAACCATTTCTTCGTTTTTCGCAATGATCATGCCTAATCCACTAGTTTAGGTCCAAAACTCATGTTTGGGGTGGTTTCGCGCAATTTCGTTGCTGCACGTCACCCATTCCGAAAACGGGTGTCGAGGTGCATACAAGCACGAGTTTTTGCCACCGGAACCATTTCTTCGTTTTTCACTACGAACATGCCCGATCCACTACTTTAGGTCCAAAACTAATGTTTGGGGTGGTTTCGCGCAATTTCGTTGCCGCACGTCACCCATTCCGAAAACGAGTGTCGGGGTGCATACAAGCACGGGTTTTTGCCACCGGAACCATTTCTTCGTTTTTCGCAACGAACATGCCCAATCCAGTAATTTAGGTCCAAAACTCATGTTTTGGGTGGTTTCGCGCAATTTCGTTGCCGCACGTCACCCATTCCGAAAACGGGTGTCGCGGTGCATACAAAGCACGAGTTTTTGCCACCGGAACCATTTCTTCGTTTTTCGCAACGAACATGCCCAATCCACTAATTTAGGTCCAAAACTCATGTTTGGGGTGGTTTCGTGCAATTTCGTTGCCGCACGTCACCCATTCCGAAAACGGGTGTCGAGGTGCATACAAGCACAAGTTTTTGCCACCGGAACCATTTCTTCGTTTTTCACAACGAACATACCCAATCCACTACTTTAGGTCCAAAACTAATGTTTGGGGTGGTTTCACGCAATTTCGTTGCCGCACGTCACCCATTCCGAAAACGAGTGTCGGGGTGCATACAAGCACGAGTTTTTGCCACCGGAACCATTTCTTCGTTTTTCGCAACGAACATGCCCAATCCAGTAATTTAGGTCCAAAACTCATGTTTTGGGTGGTTTCGCGCAATTTCGTTGCCGCACGTCACCCATTCCGAAAACGGGCGTGTCGGGGTGCATACAAGCACGAGTTTTTGCCACCGAAACCATTTCTTCGTTTTTCGCAACGAATATGCACAATCCACTACTTTAGGTCCAAAACTGATGTCGGTTTCGCGCAATTTCGTTGCCGCACGTCACCCATTCCGAAAACGGGTGTCGGGGTGCATACAAAGCACGAGTTTTTGCCACCGGAACCGTTTCTTCGTTTTTTGCAACGAACATGCCCAATCCAGCAATTTAGGTCCAAAACGCATGTTTGGGTTTTGTTTCGCGCAATTTCGTTGCCGCACGTCACCCATTCCGAAAACGGGTGTCGGGGTGCATACAAAGCATGAGTTTTTGCCACCGGAACCATTTCTTCGTTTTTCGCAACGAACATGCCCAATCCACTACTTTAGGTCCAAAACTCATGTTTGGGTTTGGTTTCGCGCAATTTCGTTGCTGCACGTCACCCATTCCGAAAACGGGTGCCGGGGTGCATACAAAGCACAAGTTTTTGCCACCGGAACCATTTCTTCGTTTTTCGCAACGAACATGCCAAATCCAGTAACTTAGGTCCAAAACTCATGTTTTGGGTGGTTTCGCGCAATTTCGTTGCCGCACGTCACCCCTTCCGAAAACGGGTGTCGCGGTGCACACAAAGCACGAGTTTTTGCCACCGGAACCATTTCTTCGTTTTTCGCAATGATCATGCCCAATCCACTAGTTTAGGTCCAAAACTCATGTTTGGGGTGGTTTCGCGCAATTTCGTTGCCGCACGTCACCCATTCCGAAAACGGGTGTCGAGGTGCATACAAGCACGAGTTTTTGCCACCGGAACCATTTCTTCGTTTTTCACTACGAACATGCCCGATCCACTACTTTAGGTCCAAAACTAATGTTTGGGGTGGTTTCACGCAATTTCGTTGCCGCACGTCACCCATTCCGAAAACGAGTGTCGGGGTGCATACAAGCACGGGTTTTTGCCACCGGAACCATTTCTTCGTTTTTCGCAACGAACATGCCCAATCCAGTAATTTAGGTCCAAAACTCATGTTTTGGGTGGTTTCGCGCAATTTCGTTGCCGCACGTCACCCATTCCGAAAACGGGTGTCGCGGTGCATACAAAGCACGAGTTTTTGCCACCGGAACCATTTCTTCGTTTTTCGCAACGAACATGCCCAATCCACTAATTTAGGTCCAAAACTCATGTTTGGGGTGGTTTCGTGCAATTTCGTTGCCGCACGTCACCCATTCCGAAAACGGGTGTCGAGGTGCATACAAGCACAAGTTTTTGCCACCAGAACCATTTCTTCGTTTTTCACAACGAACATACCCAATCCACTACTTTAGGTCCAAAACTAATGTTTGGGGTGGTTTCACGCAATTTCGTTGCCGCACGTCACCCATTCCGAAAACGAGTGTCGGGGTGCATACAAGCACGAGTTTTTGCCACCGGAACCATTTCTTCGTTTTTCGCAACGAACATGCCCAATCCAGTAATTTAGGTCCAAAACTCATGTTTTGGGTGGTTTCGCGCAATTTCATTGCAGCACGTCACCCATTCCGAAAACGGGCGTGTCGGGGTGCATACAAGCACGAGTTTTTGCCACCGAAACCATTTCTTCGTTTTTCGCAACGAATATGCACAATCCACTACTTTAGGTCCAAAACTGATGTCGGTTTCGCGCAATTTCGTTGCCGCACGTCACCCATTCCGAAAACGGGTGTCGGGGTGCATACAAAGCACGAGTTTTTGCCACCGGAACCGTTTCTTCGTTTTTTGCAACGAACATGCCCAATCCAGCAATTTAGGTCCAAAACTCATGTTTGGGTTTTGTTTCGCGCAATTTCGTTGCCGCACGTCACCCATTCCGAAAACGGGTGTCGGGGTGCATACAAAGCACAAGTTTTTGCCACCGGAACCATTTCTTCGTTTTTCGCAACGAACATGCCCAATCCACTAATTTAGGTCCAAAACTCATGTTTGTGGTGGTTTCGTGCAATTTCGTTGCCGCACGTCACCCATTCCGAAAACGGGTGTCGAGGTGCATACAAGCACGAGTTTTTGCCACCGGAACCATTTCTTCGTTTTTCGCAACGAACATGCCCAATCCACTACTTTAGGTCCAAAACTAATGTTTGGGGTGGTTTCGCGCAATTTCGTTGCCGCACGTCACCCATTCCGAAAACGGGTGTCGGTGTGCATACAAGCACGAGTTTTTGCCATCGAAACCATTTCTAAGTTTTTCGCAACGAACATGCCCAATCCACAACTTTAGGTCCAAAACACATGTTTGGGGTGGTTTCACGCAATTTCATTGCCGCACGTCTCCCCTTCCGAAAACGGGTGTCGGGGTGCATACAAAGCACGAGTTTTTGCCACAGGAACCATTTCTTCGTTTTTTGCAACGAACATGCACAACCCACTACTTTAGGTCCAAAACTCATGTTTGGGGTGGTTTCGCACAATTTCATTGTAGCACGTCACCTATTCCGAAAACGGGTGTCGGGGTGCAAACAAGCACGAGTTTTTTCCACCGGAACCATTTCTTCGTTTTTCGCAATGAACATTCCCAATCCACTACTTTAGGTCCAAAACTAATGTTTGGGATGGTTTCGCACAATTTCGTTGCCGCACGTCACCCATTCCGAAAACGAGTGTCGGGGTGCATACAAGCACGAGTTTTTGCCACCGGAACCATTTCTTCGTTTTTCGCAACGAACAGGCCCAATCCAGTAATTTAGGTCCAAAACTCATGTTTTGGGTGGTTTCGTGCAATTTCGTTGCCGCACGTCACCCATTCCGAAAACGGGTGTCGGGGTGCATACAAGCACGAGTTTTTGCCACCGAAACCATTTCTTCGTTTTTCGCAACGAATATGCACAATCCACTACTTTAGGTCCAAAACTCATGTCGGTTTCGCGCAATTTCGTTGCCGCACGTCACCCATTCCGAAAACGGGTGTCGGGGTGCATACAAAGCACGAGTTTTTGCCACCGGAACCATTTCTTCGTTTTTCGCAACGAACATGCCCAATCCACTAATTTAGGTCCAAAACTCATGTTTGGGGTGGTTTCGTGCAATTTCGTTGCCGCACGTCACCCATTCCGAAAACGGGTGTCGAGGTGCATACAAGCACGAGTTTTTGCCACCGGAACCATTTCTTCGTTTTTCGCAACGAACATGCCCAATCCACTACTTTAGGTCCAAAACTAATGTTTGGGGTGGTTTCGCGCAATTTCGTTGCCGCACGTCACCCATTCCGAAAACGGGTGTCGGTGTGCATACAAGCACGAGTTTTTGCCATCGAAACCATTTCTAAGTTTTTCGCAACGAACATGCCCAATCCACTACTTTAGGTCCAAACACATGTTTGGGGTGGTTTCGCGCAATTTCATTGCCGCACGTCTCCCCTTCCGAAAACGGGTGTCGGGGTGCATACAAAGCACGAGTTTTTGCCACAGGAACCATTTCTTCGTTTTTTGCAACGAACATGCACAACCCACTACTTTAGGTCCAAAACTCATGTTTGGGGTGGTTTCGCACAATTTCATTGTAGCACGTCACCTATTCCGAAAACGGGTGTCGGGGTGCAAACAAGCACGAGTTTTTTCCACCGGAACCATTTCTTCGTTTTTCGAAATGAACATTCCCAATCCACTACTTTAGGTCCAAAACTAATGTTTGGGATGGTTTCGCGCAATTTCGTTGCCGCACGTCACCCATTCCGAAAACGAGTGTCGGGGTGCATACAAGCACGAGTTTTTGCCACCGGAACCATTTCTTCGTTTTTCGCAACGAACATGCCCAATCCAGTAATTTAGGTCCAAAACTCATGTTTTGGGTGGTTTCGTGCAATTTCGTTGCCGCACGTCACCCATTCCGAAAACGGGTGTCGGGGTGCATACAAGCACGAGTTTTTGCCACCGAAACCATTTCTTCGTTTTTCGCAATGAATATGCACAATCCACTACTTTAGGTCCAAAACTCATGTCGGTTTCGCGCAATTTCGTTGCCGCACGTCACCCATTCCGAAAACGGGTGTCGGGGTGCATACAAAGCACGAGTTTTTGCCACCGGAACCATTTCTTCGTTTTTCGCAACGAACATGCCCAATCCAGTAATTTAGGTCCAAAACTCATGTTTTGGGTGGTTTCGCGCAATTTCGTTGCCGCACGTCACCCCTTGCGAAAACGGGTGTCGCGGTGCACACAAAGCACGAGTTTTTGCCACCGGAACCATTTCTTCGTTTTTCGCAACGATCATGCCCAATCCACTACTTTAGGTCCAAAACTCATGTTTGGGTTTGGTTTCGCGCAATTTCGTTGCCGCATGTCACCCATTCCGAAAACGGGTGCCGGGGTGCATACAAAGCACAAGTTTTTGCCACCGGAACCATTTCTTCGTTTTTCGCAACGAACATGCCCAATCCAGTAACTTAGGTCCAAAACTCATGTTTTGGGTGGTTTCGCGCAATTTCGTTGCCACACGTCACCCCTTCCGAAAACGGGTGTCGCGGTGCACACAAAGCACGGGTTTTTGCCACCGGAACCATTTCTTCGTTTTTCGCAACGATCATGCCCAATCCACTAGTTTAGGTCCAAAACTCATGTTTTTGGTGGTTTCGCGCAATTTCGTTGCCGCACGTCACCCATTCCGAAAACGGGTGTCGAGGTGCATACAAGCACGAGTTTTTGCCACCAGAACCATTTCTTCGTTTTTCACTACGAACATGCCCGATCCACTACTTTAGGTCCAAAACTAATGTTTGGGGTGGTTTCGTGCAATTTCGTTGCCGCACGTCACCCATTCCGAAAACGGGTGTCGAGGTGCATACAAGCACGAGTTTTTGCCACCGGAACCATTTCTTCGTTTTTCGCAACGAACATGCCCAATCCACTACTTTAGGTCCAAAACTAATGTTTGGGGTGGTTTCGCGCAATTTCGTTGCCGCACGTCACCCATTCCGAAAACGAGTGTCGGGGTGCATACAAGCACGAGTTTTTGCCACCGGAACCATTTCTTCGTTTTTCGCAACGAATATGCCCAATCCAGTAATTTAGGTCCAAAACTCATGTTTTGGGTGGTTTCGCGCAATTTCGTTGCCGCACGTCACCCATTCCGAAAACGGGTGTCGGGGTGCATACAAGCACGAGTTTTTGCCACCGAAACCATTTCTTCGTTTTTCGCAACGAATATGCACAATCCACTACTTTAGGTCCAAAACTGATGTCGGTTTCGCGCAATTTCGTTGCCGCACATCACTCATTCCGAAAACGGGTGTCGGGGTGCATACAAAGCACGAGTTTTTGCCACCAGAACCGTTTCTTCGTTTTTTGCAACGAACATGCCCAATCCAGTAATTTAGGTCCAAGACTCATGTTTGGATTTTGTTTCGCGCAATTTCGTTGCCGCACGTCACCCATTCCGAAAACGGGTGTCGGGGTGCATACAAAGCACAAGTTTTTGCCCACGGAACCATTTCTTCGTTTTTCGCAACGAACATGCCCAATCCACTAATTTAGGTCCAAAACTCATGTTTGGGGTGGTTTCGTGCAATTTCGTTGCCGCACGTCACCCATTCCGAAAACGGGTGTCGAGGTGCATACAAGCACGAGTTTTTGCCACCGGAACCATTTCTTCGTTTTTCGCAACGAACATGCCCAATCCACTACTTTAGGTCCAAAACTAATGTTTGGGGTGGTTTCGCTCAATTTCGTTGCCGCACGTCATTCATTCCGAAAACGGGTGTCGGTGTGCATACAAGCACGAGTTTTTGCCATCGAAACCATTTCTAAGTTTTTCGCAACGAACATGCCCAATCCACTACTTTAGGTCCAAAACACATGTTTGGGGTGGTTTCGCGCAATTTCATTGCCGCACGTCTCCCCTTCCGAAAACGGGTGTCGGGGTGCATACAAAGCACGAGTTTTTGCCACAGGAACCATTTCTTCGTTTTTTGCAACGAACATGCACAACCCACTACTTTAGGTCCAAAACTCATGTTTGGGGTGGTTTCGCACAATTTCGTTGTAGCACGTCACCTATTCCGAAAACGGGTGTCGGGGTGCAAACAAGCACGAGTTTTTTCCACCGGAACCATTTCTTCGTTTTTCGCAATGAACATTCCCAATCCACTACTTTAGGTCCAAAACTTATGTTTGGGTTTGGTTTCGCGCAATTTCGTAGCCGCACGTCACCCATTCCGAAAACGGGTGTCGGGGTGCATACAAAGCATGAGTTTTTGCCACCGGAACCATTTCTTCGTTTTTCGCAACGAACATGCCCAATCCACTACTTTAGGTCCAAAACTCATGTTTGGGTTTGGTTTCGCGCAATTTCGTAGCCACACGTCACCCATTCCGAAAACGGGTGTCGGGGTGCATACAAAGCACAAGTTTTTGCCACCGGAACCATTTCTTCGTTTTTCGCAACGAACATGCCCAATCCAGTAACTTAGGTCCAAAACTCATGTTTTGGGTGGTTTCGCGCAATTTCGTTGCCGCACGTCACCCCTTCCGAAAACGGGTGTCGCGGTGCACAAAAAGCACGAGTTTTTGCCACCGGAACCATTTCTTTGTTTTTCGCAACGATCATGCTCAATCCACTAGTTTAGGTCCAAAACTCATGTTTGGGGTGGTTTCGCGCAATTTCGTTGTCGCACGTCACCCATTCCGAAAACGGGTGTCGAGGTGCATACAAGCACGAGTTTTTGCCACCGGAACCATTTCTTCGTTTTTCACTACGAACATGCCCGATCCACTACTTTAGGTCCAAAACTAATGTTTGGGGTGGTTTCGCGCAATTTCGTTGCCGCACGTCACCCATTCCGAAAACGAGTGTCGGGGTGCATACAAGCACGGGTTTTTGCCACCGGAACCATTTCTTCGTTTTTCGCAACGAACATGCCCAATCCAGTAATTTAGGTCCAAAACTCATGTTTTGGGTGGTTTCGCGCAATTTCGTTGCCGCACGTCACCCATTCCGAAAACGGGTGTCGCGGTGCATACAAAGCACGAGTTTTTGCCACCGGAACCATTTCTTCGTTTTTCGCAACGAACATGCCCAATCCACTAATTTAGGTCCAAAACTCATGTTTGGGGTGGTTTCGTGCAATTTCGTTGCCGCACGTCACCCATTCCGAAAACGGGTGTCGAGGTGCATACAAGCACGAGTGTTTGCCACCGGAACCATTTCTTCGTTTTTCGCAACGAACATGCCCAATCCACTACTTTAGGTCCAAAACTAATGTTTGGGGTGGTTTCGCGCAATTTCGTTGCCGCACGTCACCCATTCCGAAAACGAGTGTCGGGGTGCATACAAGCACGAGTTTTTGCCACCGGAACTATTTCTTCGTTTTTCGCAACGAACATGCCCAATCTAGTTATTTAGGTCCAAAACTCATGTTTTGGGTGGTTTCACGCAATTTCGTTGCCGCACGTCACCCATTCCGAAAACGGGTGTCGGGGTGCATACAAGCACGAGTTTTTGCCACCGAAACCATTTCTTCGTTTTTCGCAACAAATATGCACAATCCACTACTTTAGGTCCAAAACTAATGTCGGTTTCGCGCAATTTCGTTGCCGCACGTCACCCATTCCGAAAACGGGTGTCGGGGTGCATACAAAGCACGAGTTTTTGCCACCGGAACCATTTCTTCGTTTTTTGCAACGAACATGCCCAATCCAGTAATTTAGGTCCAAAACTCATGTTTGGGTTTTGTTTCGCGCAATTTCGTTGCCGCACGTCACCCATTCCGAAAACGGGTGTCGGGGTGCATACAAAGCACAAGTTTTTGCCACCGGAACCATTTCTTCGTTTTTCGCAACGAACATGCCCAATCCACTAATTTAGGTCCAAAACTCATGTTTGGGGTGGTTTCGTGCAATTTCGTTGCCGCACGTCACCCATTCCGAAAACGGGTGTCGAGGTGTATACAAGCACGAGTTTTTGCCACCGGAACCATTTCTTCGTTTTTCGCAACGAACATGCCCAATCCACTACTTTAGGTCCAAAACTAATGTTTGGGGTGGTTTCGCGCAATTTCGTTGCCGCACGTCACCGATTCCGAAAACGGGTGTCGGTGTGCATACAAGCACGAGTTTTTGCCATCGAAACCATTTCTAAGTTTTTCGCAACGAACATGCCCAATCCACTACTTTAGGTCCAAAACACATGTTTGGGTGGTTTCGCGCAATTTCATTGCCGCACGTCTCCCCTTTCGAAAACGGGTGTCGGGGTGCATACAAAGCACGAGTTTTTGCCACAGGAACCATTTCTTCGTTTTTTGCAACGAACATGCACAACCCACTACTTTAGGTCCAAAACTCATGTTTGGGGTGGTTTCGCACAATTTCGTTGTAGCACGTCACCTATTCCGAAAACGGGTGTCGGGGTGCAAACAAGCACGAGTTTTTTCCACCGGAACCATTTCTTCGTTTTTCGCAATGAACATTCCCAATCCACTACTTTAGGTCCAAAACTAATGTTTGGGATGGTTTCGCGCAATTTCGTTGCCGCACGTCACCCATTCCGAAAACGAGTGTCGGGGTGCATACAAGCACGAGTTTTTGCCACCGGAACCATTTCTTCGTTTTTCGCAACGAACATGCCCAATCCAGTAATTTAGGTCCAAAACTCATGTTTTGGGTGGTTTCGCGCAATTTCGTTGCCGCACGTCACCCATTCCGAAAACGGGTGTCGGGGTGCATACAAGCACGAGTTTTTGCCACCGAAACCATTTCTTCGTTTTTTCGCAACGAATATGCACAATCCACTACTTTAGGTCCAAAACTCATGTCGGTTTCGCGCAATTTCGTTGCCGCACGTCACCCATTCCGAAAACGGGTGTCGGGGTGCATACAAAGCACGAGTTTTTGCCACCGGAACCATTTCTTAGTTTTTTGCAACGAACATGCCCAATCCAGTAATTTAGGTCCAAAACTCATGTTTGGGGTGGTTTCGCTCAATTTCGTTGCCGCACGTCACCCATTCCGAAAACGGGTGTCGGGGTGCATACAAAGCATGAGTTTTTGCCACCGGAACCATTTCTTCGTTTTTCGCAACGAACATGCCCAATCCACTACTTTAGGTCCAAAACTCATGTTTGGGTTTGGTTTCGCGCAATTTCGTTGCCGCACGTCACCCATTCCGAAAACGGGTGTCGGGGTGCATACAAAGCACAAGTTTTTGCCACCGGAACCATTTCTTCGTTTTTCGCAACGAACATGCCCAATCCAGTAACTTAGGTCCAAAACTCATGTTTTGGGTGGTTTCGCGCAATTTCGTTGCCGCACGTCATCCCTTCCGAAAACGGGTGTCGCGGTGCACACAAAGCACGAGTTTTTGCCACCGGAACCATTTCTTCGTTTTTCGCAACGATCATGCCCAATCCACTAGTTTAGGTCCAAAACTCATGTTTGGGTTGGTTTCGCGCAATTTCGTTGCCGCACGTCACCCATTCCGAAAACGGGTGTCGAGGTGCATACAAGCACGAGTTTTTGCCACCGGAACCATTTCTTCGTTTTTCACTACGAACATGCCCGATCCACTACTTTAGGTCCAAAACTAATGTTTGGGGTGGTTTCGTGCAATTTCGTTGCCGCACGTCACCCATTCCGAAAACGAGTGTCGGGGTGCATACAAGCATGGGTTTTTGCCACCGGAACCATTTCTTCGTTTTTCGCAACGAACATGCCCAATCCAGTAATTTAGGTCCAAAACTCATGTTTTGGGTGGTTTCGCGCAATTTCGTTGCCGCACGTCACCCATTCCGAAAACGGGTGTCGCGGTGCATACAAAGCACGAGTTTTTGCCACCGGAACCATTTCTTCGTTTTTCGCAACGAACATGCCCAATCCACTAATTTAGGTTCAAAACTCATGTTTGGGGTGGTTTCGTGCAATTTCGTTGCCGCACGTCACCCATTCCGAAAACGGGTGTCGAGGTGCATACAAGCACGAGTTTTTGCCACCGGAACCATTTCTTCGTTTTTCGCAACGAACATGCCCAATCCACTACTTTAGGTCCAAAACTAATGTTTGGGGTGGTTTCGCGCAATTTCGTTGCCGCACGTCACCCATTCCGAAAACGGGTGTCGGTGTGCATACAAGCACGAGTTTTTGCCATCGAAACCATTTCTAAGTTTTTCGCAACTAACATGCCCAAACCACTACTTTAGGTCCAAAACACATGTTTGGGGTGCTTTCGCGCAATTTCATTGCCGCACGTCACCCATTCCGAAAACGGGTGTCGGGGTGCATACAAAGCACGAGTTTTTGCCACCGGAACCATTTCTTTGTTTTTCGTAACGAAAATGCCTAACCCACTACTTTAGGTCCAAAACTCATGTTTGGGGTGGTTTCGCACAATTTCGTTGTAGCACGTCACCTATTCCGAAAACGGGTGTCGGGGTGCAAACAAGCACGAGTTTTTTCCACCAGAACCATTTCTTCGTTTTTCGCAACGAACATTCCCAATCCACTACTTTAGGTCCAAAACACATGTTTGGTGTGGTTTCGCGCAATTTCGTTGTCGCACGTCACCCATTCCGAAAATGGGTGTCGGGGTGCATACAAGCACGAGTTTTTGCCACCGGAACCATTTCTTCGTTTTTCGCAACGAACATGGCCAATCTACTACTTTAGGTCCAAAACTCATGTTTGGGGTGGTTTCGCGCAATTTCGTTGCCGCACATCACCCATTCCGAAAACGGGTGTCGGGGTGCATACAAGCACGAGTTTTTGCCACCGGAACCATTTCTTCGTTTTTCGCAACGAATATGCACAATCCACTACTTTAGGTCCAAAACTCATGTTTTGGGTGGTTTCGCGCAATTTCCTTGCCGCACGTCACCCATTCCGAAAACGGGTGTCGGGGTGCATACAAGCACGAGTTTTTGCCACCGGAACCATTTCTTCGTTTTTCGCAACAAACATGCCCAATCCAGTAATTTAGGTCCAAAACTCATGTTTTGGGTGGTTTCGCGCAATTTCCTTGCCGCACGTCACCCATTCCGAAAACGGGTGTCGGTGTGCATACAAGCACGAGTTTTTGCCATCGAAACCATTTCTAAGTTTTTCGCAACGAACATGCCCAATCCACTACTTTAGGTCCAAAACACATGTTTGGGTGGTTTCGCGCAATTTCATTGCCGCACGTCTCCCCTTTCGAAAACGGGTGTCGGGGTGCATACAAAGCACGAGTTTTTGCCACAGGAACCATTTCTTCGTTTTTTGCAACGAACATGCACAACCCACTACTTTAGGTCCAAAACTCATGTTTGGGGTGGTTTCGCACAATTTCGTTGTAGCACGTCACCTATTCCGAAAACGGGTGTCGGGGTGCAAACAAGCACGAGTTTTTTCCACCGGAACCATTTCTTCGTTTTTCGCAATGAACATTCCCAATCCACTACTTTAGGTCCAAAACTAATGTTTGGGATGGTTTCGCGCAATTTCGTTGCCGCACGTCACCCATTCCGAAAACGAGTGTCGGGGTGCATACAAGCACGAGTTTTTGCCACCAGAACCATTTCTTCGTTTTTCGCAACGAACATGCCCAATCCAGTAATTTAGGTCCAAAACTCATGTTTTGGGTGGTTTCGCGCAATTTCGTTGCCGCACGTCACCCATTCCGAAAAAGGGTGTCGGGGTGCATACAAGCACGAGTTTTTGCCACCGAAACCATTTCTTCGTTTTTCGCAACGAATATGCACAATCCACTACTTTAGGTCCAAAACTCATGTCGGTTTCGCGCAATTTCGTTGCCGCACGTCACCCATTCCGAAAACGGGTGTCGGGGTGCATACAAAGCACGAGTTTTTGCCACCGGAACCATTTCTTCGTTTTTTGCAACGAACATGCCCAATCCAGTAATTTAGGTCCAAAACTCATGTTTGGGGTGGTTTCGCGCAATTTCGTTGCCGCACGTCACCCATTCCGAAAACGGGTGTCGGGGTGCATACAAAGCATGAGTTTTTGCCACCGGAACCATTTCTTCGTTTTTCGCAACGAACATGCCCAATCCACTACTTTAGGTCCAAAACTCATGTTTGGGTTTGGTTTCGCGCAATTTCGTTGCCGCACGTCACCCATTCCGAAAACGGGTGTCGGGGTGCATACAAAGCACAAGTTTTTGCCACCGGAACCATTTCTTCGTTTTTCGCAACGAACATGCCCAATCCAGTAACTTAGGTCCAAAACTCATGTTTTGGGTGGTTTCGCGCAATTTCGTTGCCGCACGTCATCCCTTCCGAAAACGGGTGTCGCGGTGCACACAAAGCACGAGTTTTTGCCACCGGAACCATTTCTTCGTTTTTCGCAACGATCATGCCCAATCCACTAGTTTAGGTCCAAAACTCATGTTTGGGGTGGTTTCGCGCAATTTCGTTGCCGCACGTCACCCATTCCGAAAACGGGTGTCGAGGTGCATACAAGCACGAGTTTTTGCCACCGGAACCATTTCTTCGTTTTTCACTACGAACATGCCCGATCCACTACTTTAGGTCCAAAACTAATGTTTGGGGTGGTTTCGTGCAATTTCGTTGCCGCACGTCACCCATTCCGAAAACGAGTGTCGGGGTGCATACAAGCATGGGTTTTTGCCACCGGAACCATTTCTTCGTTTTTCGCAACGAACATGCCCAATCCAGTAATTTAGGTCCAAAACTCATGTTTTGGGTGGTTTCGCGCAATTTCGTTGCCGCACGTCACCCATTCCGAAAACGGGTGTCGCGGTGCATACAAAGCACGAGTTTTTGCCACCGGAACCATTTCTTCGTTTTTCGCAACGAACATGGCCAATCTACTACTTTAGGTCCAAAACTCATGTTTGGGGTGGTTTCGCGCAATTTCGTTGCCGCACATCACCCATTCCGAAAACGGGTGTCGGGGTGCATACAAGCACGAGTTTTTGCCACCGGAACCATTTCTTCGTTTTTCGCAACGAATATGCACAATCCACTACTTTAGGTCCAAAACTCATGTTTTGGGTGGTTTCGCGCAATTTCCTTGCCGCACGTCACCCATTCCGAAAACGGGTGTCGGGGTGCATACAAGCACGAGTTTTTGCCACCGGAACCATTTCTTCGTTTTTCGCAACAAACATGCCCAATCCAGTAATTTAGGTCCAAAACTCATGTTTTGGGTGGTTTCGCGCAATTTCCTTGCCGCACGTCACCCATTCCGAAAACGGGTGTCGGTGTGCATACAAGCACGAGTTTTTGCCATCGAAACCATTTCTAAGTTTTTCGCAACGAACATGCCCAATCCACTACTTTAGGTCCAAAACACATGTTTGGGTGGTTTCGCGCAATTTCATTGCCGCACGTCTCCCCTTTCGAAAACGGGTGTCGGGGTGCATACAAAGCACGAGTTTTTGCCACAGGAACCATTTCTTCGTTTTTTGCAACGAACATGCACAACCCACTACTTTAGGTCCAAAACTCATGTTTGGGGTGGTTTCGCACAATTTCGTTGTAGCACGTCACCTATTCCGAAAACGGGTGTCTGGGTGCAAACAAGCACGAGTTTTTTCCACCGGAACCATTTCTTCGTTTTTCGCAATGAACATTCCCAATCCACTACTTTAGGTCCAAAACTAATGTTTGGGATGGTTTCGCGCAATTTCGTTGCCGCACGTCACCCATTCCGAAAACGAGTGTCGGGGTGCATACAAGCACGAGTTTTTGCCACCAGAACCATTTCTTCGTTTTTCGCAACGAACATGCCCAATCCAGTAATTTAGGTCCAAAACTCATGTTTTGGGTGGTTTCGCGCAATTTCGTTGCCGCACGTCACCCATTCCGAAAAAGGGTGTCGGGGTGCATACAAGCACGAGTTTTTGCCACCGAAACCATTTCTTCGTTTTTCGCAACGAATATGCACAATCCACTACTTTAGGTCCAAAACTCATGTCGGTTTCGCGCAATTTCGTTGCCGCACGTCACCCATTCCGAAAACGGGTGTCGGGGTGCATACAAAGCACGAGTTTTTGCCACCGGAACCATTTCTTCGTTTTTTGCAACGAACATGCCCAATCCAGTAATTTAGGTCCAAAACTCATGTTTGGGGTGGTTTCGCGCAATTTCGTTGCCGCACGTCACCCATTCCGAAAACGGGTGTCGGGGTGCATACAAAGCATGAGTTTTTGCCACCGGAACCATTTCTTCGTTTTTCGCAACGAACATGCCCAATCCACTACTTTAGGTCCAAAACTCATGTTTGGGTTTGGTTTCGCGCAATTTCGTTGCCGCACGTCACCCATTCCGAAAACGGGTGTCGGGGTGCATACAAAGCACAAGTTTTTGCCACCGGAACCATTTCTTCGTTTTTCGCAACGAACATGCCCAATCCAGTAACTTAGGTCCAAAACTCATGTTTTGGGTGGTTTCGCGCAATTTCGTTGCCGCACGTCATCCCTTCCGAAAACGGGTGTCGCGGTGCACACAAAGCACGAGTTTTTGCCACCGGAACCATTTCTTCGTTTTTCGCAACGATCATGCCCAATCCACTAGTTTAGGTCCAAAACTCATGTTTGGGGTGGTTTCGCGCAATTTCGTTGCCGCACGTCACCCATTCCGAAAACGGGTGTCGAGGTGCATACAAGCACGAGTTTTTGCCACCGGAACCATTTCTTCGTTTTTCACTACGAACATGCCCGATCCACTACTTTAGGTCCAAAACTAATGTTTGGGGTGGTTTCGTGCAATTTCGTTGCCGCACGTCACCCATTCCGAAAACGAGTGTCGGGGTGCATACAAGCATGGGTTTTTGCCACCGGAACCATTTCTTCGTTTTTCGCAACGAACATGCCCAATCCAGTAATTTAGGTCCAAAACTCATGTTTTGGGTGGTTTCGCGCAATTTCGTTGCCGCACGTCACCCATTCCGAAAACGGGTGTCGCGGTGCATACAAAGCACGAGTTTTTGCCACCGGAACCATTTCTTCGTTTTTCGCAACGAACATGCCCAATCCACTAATTTAGGTTCAAAACTCATGTTTGGGGTGGTTTCGTGCAATTTCGTTGCCGCACGTCACCCATTCCGAAAACGGGTGTCGAGGTGCATACAAGCACGAGTTTTTGCCACCGGAACCATTTCTTCGTTTTTCGCAACGAACATGCCCAATCCACTACTTTAGGTCCAAAACTAATGTTTGGGGTGGTTTCGCGCAATTTCGTTGCCGCACGTCACCCATTCCGAAAACGGGTGTCGGTGTGCATACAAGCACGAGTTTTTGCCATCGAAACCATTTCTAAGTTTTTCGCAACTAACATGCCCAAACCACTACTTTAGGTCCAAAACACATGTTTGGGGTGCTTTCGCGCAATTTCATTGCCGCACGTCACCCATTCCGAAAACGGGTGTCGGGGTGCATACAAAGCACGAGTTTTTGCCACCGGAACCATTTCTTTGTTTTTCGTAACGAAAATGCCTAACCCACTACTTTAGGTCCAAAACTCATGTTTGGGGTGGTTTCGCACAATTTCGTTGTAGCACGTCACCTATTCCGAAAACGGGTGTCGGGGTGCAAACAAGCACGAGTTTTTTCCACCAGAACCATTTCTTCGTTTTTCGCAACGAACATTCCCAATCCACTACTTTAGGTCCAAAACACATGTTTGGTGTGGTTTCGCGCAATTTCGTTGTCGCACGTCACCCATTCCGAAAATGGGTGTTGGGGTGCATACAAGCACGAGTTTTTGCCACCGGAACCATTTCTTCGTTTTTCGCAACGAACATGGCCAATCTACTACTTTAGGTCCAAAACTCATGTTTGGGGTGGTTTCGCGCAATTTCGTTGCCGCACATCACCCATTCCGAAAACGGGTGTCGGGGTGCATACAAGCACGAGTTTTTGCCACCGGAACCATTTCTTCGTTTTTCGCAACGAATATGCACAATCCACTACTTTAGGTCCAAAACTCATGTCGGTTTCGCGCAATTTCGTTGCCGCACGTCACCCATTCCGAAAACGGGTGTCGGGGTGCATACAAAGCACGAGTTTTTGCCACCGGAACCATTTCTTCGTATTTCGCAACGAACATGCCCAATCCAGTAATTTAGGTCCAAAACTCATGTTTGGGGTGGTTTCGCGCAATTTCGTTGCCGCACGTCACCCATTCCGAAAATGAGTGTCGGGGTGCATACAAAGCATGAGTTTTTGCCACCGGAACCATTTCTTCGTTTTTCACAACGAACATGCCCAATCCACTACTTTAGGTCCAAAACTCATGTTTGGGTTTGGTTTCGCGCAATTTCATTGCCGCACATCACCCATTCCGAAAATGGGTGTCGAGGTGCATACAAAGCACAAGTTTTTGCCACCGGAACCATTTCTTCGTTTTTCGCAACGAACATGCCCAATCCAGTAATTTAGGTCCAAAACTCATGTTTAGGGTGGTTTCGCGCAATTTTGTTGCCGCACGTCACCTATTCCGAAAACGGGTGTCGGGGTGCATACAAAGCATGAGTTTTTGCCACCGGAACCATTTCTTCGTTTTTCGCAACGAACATGCCCAATCCACTACTTTAGGTCCAAAACTCATGTTTGGGTTTGGTTTCGCGCAATTTCGTTGCCGCACGTCACCCATTCCGAAAACGGGTGTCGGGGTGCATACAAAGCACAAGTTTTTGCCACCGGAACCATTTCTTCGTTTTTCGCAACGAACATGCCCAATCCAGTAACTTAGGTCCAAAACTCATGTTTTGGGTGGTTTCGCGCAATTTCGTTGCCGCACGTCATCCCTTCCGAAAACGGGTGTCGCGGTGCACACAAAGCACGAGTTTTTGCCACCGGAACCATTTCTTCGTTTTTCGCAACGATCATGCCCAATCCACTAGTTTAGGTCCAAAACTCATGTTTGGGGTGGTTTCGCGCAATTTCGTTGCCGCACGTCACCCATTCCGAAAACGGGTGTCGAGGTGCATACAAGCACGAGTTTTTGCCACCGGAACCATTTCTTCGTTTTTCACTACGAACATGCCCGATCCACTACTTTAGGTCCAAAACTAATGTTTGGGGTGGTTTCGTGCAATTTCGTTGCCGCACGTCACCCATTCCGAAAACGAGTGTCGGGGTGCATACAAGCATGGGTTTTTGCCACCGGAACCATTTCTTCGTTTTTCGCAACGAACATGCCCAATCCAGTAATTTAGGTCCAAAACTCATGTTTTGGGTGGTTTCGCGCAATTTCGTTGCCGCACGTCACCCATTCCGAAAACGGGTGTCGCGGTGCATACAAAGCACGAGTTTTTGCCATCGGAACCATTTCTTCGTTTTTCGCAACGAACATGCCCAATCCACTAATTTAGGTTCAAAACTCATGTTTGGGGTGGTTTCGTGCAATTTCGTTGCCGCACGTCACCCATTCCGAAAACGGGTGTCGAGGTGCATACAAGCACGAGTTTTTGCCACCGGAACCATTTCTTCGTTTTTCGCAACGAACATGCCCAATCCACTACTTTAGGTCCAAAACTAATGTTTGGGGTGGTTTCGCGCAATTTCGTTGCCGCACGTCACCCATTCCGAAAACGGGTGTCGGTGTGCATACAAGCACGAGTTTTTGCCATCGAAACCATTTCTAAGTTTTTCGCAACTAACATGCCCAAACCACTACTTTAGGTCCAAAACACATGTTTGGGGTGCTTTCGCGCAATTTCATTGCCGCACGTCACCCATTCCGAAAACGGGTGTCGGGGTGCATACAAAGCACGAGTTTTTGCCACCGGAACCATTTCTTTGTTTTTCGTAACGAAAATGCCTAACCCACTACTTTAGGTCCAAAACTCATGTTTGGGGTGGTTTCGCACAATTTCGTTGTAGCACGTCACCTATTCCGAAAACGGGTGTCGGGGTGCAAACAAGCACGAGTTTTTTCCACCAGAACCATTTCTTCGTTTTTCGCAACGAACATTCCCAATCCACTACTTTAGGTCCAAAACACATGTTTGGTGTGGTTTCGCGCAATTTCGTTGTCGCACGTCACCCATTCCGAAAATGGGTGTTGGGGTGCATACAAGCACGAGTTTTTGCCACCGGAACCATTTCTTCGTTTTTCGCAACGAACATGGCCAATCTACTACTTTAGGTCCAAAACTCATGTTTGGGGTGGTTTCGCGCAATTTCGTTGCCGCACATCACCCATTCCGAAAACGGGTGTCGGGGTGCATACAAGCACGAGTTTTTGCCACCGGAACCATTTCTTCGTTTTTCGCAACGAATATGCACAATCCACTACTTTAGGTCCAAAACTCATGTCGGTTTCGCGCAATTTCGTTGCCGCACGTCACCCATTCCGAAAACGGGTGTCGGGGTGCATACAAAGCACGAGTTTTTGCCACCGGAACCATTTCTTCGTATTTCGCAACGAACATGCCCAATCCAGTAATTTAGGTCCAAAACTCATGTTTGGGGTGGTTTCGCGCAATTTCGTTGCCGCACGTCACCCATTCCGAAAATGAGTGTCGGGGTGCATACAAAGCATGAGTTTTTGCCACCGGAACCATTTCTTCGTTTTTCACAACGAACATGCCCAATCCACTACTTTAGGTCCAAAACTCATGTTTGGGTTTGGTTTCGCGCAATTTCATTGCCGCACATCACCCATTCCGAAAATGGGTGTCGAGGTGCATACAAAGCACAAGTTTTTGCCACCGGAACCATTTCTTCGTTTTTCGCAACGAACATGCCCAATCCAGTAATTTAGGTCCAAAACTCATGTTTAGGGTGGTTTCGCGCAATTTTGTTGCCGCACGTCACCTATTCCGAAAACGGGTGTCGGGGTGCATACAAAGCATGAGTTTTTGCCACCGGAACCATTTCTTCGTTTTTCGCAACGAACATGCCCAATCCACTACTTTAGGTCCAAAACTCATGTTTGGGTTTGGTTTCGCGCAATTTCGTTGCCGCACGTCACCCATTCCGAAAACGGGTGTCGGGGTGCATACAAAGCACAAGTTTTTGCCACCGGAACCATTTCTTCGTTTTTCGCAACGAACATGCCCAATCCAGTAACTTAGGTCCAAAACTCATGTTTTGGGTGGTTTCGCGCAATTTCGTTGCCGCACGTCATCCCTTCCGAAAACGGGTGTCGCGGTGCACACAAAGCACGAGTTTTTGCCACCGGAACCATTTCTTCGTTTTTCGCAACGATCATGCCCAATCCACTAGTTTAGGTCCAAAACTCATGTTTGGGGTGGTTTCGCGCAATTTCGTTGCCGCACGTCACCCATTCCGAAAACGGGTGTCGAGGTGCATACAAGCACGAGTTTTTGCCACCGGAACCATTTCTTCGTTTTTCACTACGAACATGCCCGATCCACTACTTTAGGTCCAAAACTAATGTTTGGGGTGGTTTCGTGCAATTTCGTTGCCGCACGTCACCCATTCCGAAAACGAGTGTCGGGGTGCATACAAGCATGGGTTTTTGCCACCGGAACCATTTCTTCGTTTTTCGCAACGAACATGCCCAATCCAGTAATTTAGGTCCAAAACTCATGTTTTGGGTGGTTTCGCGCAATTTCGTTGCCGCACGTCACCCATTCCGAAAACGGGTGTCGCGGTGCATACAAAGCACGAGTTTTTGCCACCGGAACCATTTCTTCGTTTTTCGCAACGAACATGCCCAATCCACTAATTTAGGTTCAAAACTCATGTTTGGGGTGGTTTCGTGCAATTTCGTTGCCGCACGTCACCCATTCCGAAAACGGGTGTCGAGGTGCATACAAGCACGAGTTTTTGCCACCGGAACCATTTCTTCGTTTTTCGCAACGAACATGCCCAATCCACTACTTTAGGTCCAAAACTAATGTTTGGGGTGGTTTCGCGCAATTTCGTTGCCGCACGTCACCCATTCCGAAAACGGGTGTCGGTGTGCATACAAGCACGAGTTTTTGCCATCGAAACCATTTCTAAGTTTTTCGCAACTAACATGCCCAAACCACTACTTTAGGTCCAAAACACATGTTTGGGGTGCTTTCGCGCAATTTCATTGCCGCACGTCACCCATTCCGAAAACGGGTGTCGGGGTGCATACAAAGCACGAGTTTTTGCCACCGGAACCATTTCTTTGTTTTTCGTAACGAAAATGCCTAACCCACTACTTTAGGTCCAAAACTCATGTTTGGGGTGGTTTCGCACAATTTCGTTGTAGCACGTCACCTATTCCGAAAACGGGTGTCGGGGTGCAAACAAGCACGAGTTTTTTCCACCAGAACCATTTCTTCGTTTTTCGCAACGAACATTCCCAATCCACTACTTTAGGTCCAAAACACATGTTTGGTGTGGTTTCGCGCAATTTCGTTGTCGCACGTCACCCATTCCGAAAATGGGTGTCGGGGTGCATACAAGCACGAGTTTTTGCCACCGGAACCATTTCTTCGTTTTTCGCAACGAACATGGCCAATCTACTACTTTAGGTCCAAAACTCATGTTTGGGGTGGTTTCGCGCAATTTCGTTGCCGCACATCACCCATTCCGAAAACGGGTGTCGGGGTGCATACAAGCACGAGTTTTTGCCACCGGAACCATTTCTTCGTTTTTTCGCAACGAATATGCACAATCCACTACTTTAGGTCCAAAACTCATGTCGGTTTCGCGCAATTTCGTTGCCGCACGTCACCCATTCCGAAAACGGGTGTCGGGGTGCATACAAAGCACGAGTTTTTGCCACCGGAACCATTTCTTCGTATTTCGCAACGAACATGCCCAATCCAGTAATTTAGGTCCAAAACTCATGTTTGGGGTGGTTTCGCGCAATTTCGTTGCCGCACGTCACCCATTCCGAAAATGAGTGTCGGGGTGCATACAAAGCATGAGTTTTTGCCACCGGAACCATTTCTTCGTTTTTCACAACGAACATGCCCAATCCACTACTTTAGGTCCAAAACTCATGTTTGGGTTTGGTTTCGCGCAATTTCATTGCCGCACATCACCCATTCCGAAAATGGGTGTCGAGGTGCATACAAAGCACAAGTTTTTGCCACCGGAACCATTTCTTCGTTTTTCGCAACGAACATGCCCAATCCAGTAATTTAGGTCCAAAACTCATGTTTAGGGTGGTTTCGCGCAATTTTGTTGCCGCACGTCACCTATTCCGAAAACGGGTGTCGAGGTGCATACAAGCACGAGTTTTTGCCACCGGAACCATTTCTTCGTTTTTCGCTACGAACATGCACGATCCACTACTTTAGGTCCAAAACTAATGTTTGGGGTGGTTTTGCGCAATTTCGTTGCCGCACGTAACCCATTCCGAAAACGGGTGTCGAGCGAGGTGCATACAAGCACGAGTTTTTGCCACCGGAACCATTTCTTCGTTTTTCGCAATGAACATGCCCAATCCACTACTTTAGGTCCAAAACTCATGTTTTGGGTGGTTTCGCGCAATTTCGTTGCCGCACGTCACCCATTCCGAAAACGGGTGTCGGGGTGCATACAAAGCACGAGTTTTTGCCACCGGAACCATTTCTTCGTTTTTCACAACGAACATGCCCAATCCAGTAATTTAGGTCCAAAACTCATGTTTGGGGTGGTTTCGCGCAATTTCGTTGTCGTACGTCACCCATTCCGAAAACAGGTGTCGCGGTGCATACAAAGCACGAGTTTTTGCCACCGGAACCATTTCTTCGTTTTTCGCAACGAACATGCCCAATCCACAAATTTAGGTCCAAAACTCATGTTTGGGGTGGTTTCACGCAATTTCGTTGCCGCACGTCACCCATTCCTAAAATGGGTGTTGGATTGCATTCAAAGCACGAGTTTTTGCCACAGGAACCATTTCTTCGTTTTTCGCAATGAACATGTCCAATCCATTACTTTAGGTCCAAAACTCATGTTTGGGGTGGTTTCGCGCAATTTCGTTGCCGCACGTCACTCATTCCGAAAACGGGTGTCGCGGTGCATACAAAGCACGAGTTTTTGCCACCGGAACCATTTCTTCGTTTTTCACAACGAACATGCCCAGTCCACTACTTTAGGTCCGAAACTCATGTTTGGGGTGGTTTCGCGCAATTTCGTTGCAGCACGTTACCCATTCCGAAAACGTGTGCATACAAGCACGAGTTTTTGCCACCGGAACCATTTCTTCGTTTTTCACAACGAACATGGCCAATCCACTACTTTAGGTCCAAAACTCATGTTTGGGGTGGTTTCGCGCAATTTCGTTGCCGCACATCACCCATTCCGAAAACGGGTGTCGGGGTGCATACAAGCACGAGTTTTTGCCACCCGAACCATTTCTTCGTTTTTCGCAACGAATATGCACAATCCACTACTTTAGGTCCAAAACTCATGTCGGTTTCGCGCAATTTCGTTGCCGCACGTCACCCATTCCGAAAACGGGTGTCGGGGTGATGTAGTTGAGGTGCCCGATCTTTCGGCGAGTAGAGATAATTCCGATTTGGTGGAAGATGACCCTTGCGATCCGACTACGACGAGCAAGCCCGAGGCGCCAATGCAATCGCTGAACCAACTCCCTGTGGTTACCGACCTTGCTGATGCGAGATCGGCCTGATCACGAAGATCGTTTCCTGTGCGCAATCGAAGAACGAACAAGAAAAAGATGCGAGCAATCTAATCTATTACTCGAGGGTGGAGTTCTGAATACACGAAGACAGCGCAGATTTGCGCGTGCTCGAGAGTAGCTAAAGCTAGATCTAAAACAAAACTCGGAAAATAAAGGAGGCGCAGCTCCTGTATAAATAGAGAGGGGGCGCAGCCCCTAGGGGCGGCCAACCCTAGGTCGTCCATTATGGGCCGCAATTGGGCTGGTCGTCTATTCTTCTGGGCCTTCGTTCTTTAACAACATGATGTAGTTCAATTCTCTTGCACGGGCCCGAGTCACTGGCCCAGGTGGAAGGGGTGGCGCCTGGGCTGGAGAAGGTGCTGCTGGTGTAGATGTGCTCGTGTTGGTGTTGATGTCCTCATCATCCTCCCCTTCTTGAACTGAAGTCGTCCTCGACGGCAACTCCTCGTCTTCTCTCGCATATGGTTTCAAATCTGCAACATTAAAACTAGTGGAAACACCAAACTCCGCAGGCAGGTCAAGGGTATAAGCATTATCATTAATCTTGGTTAGTATCTTAAAAGGACCAGCAGCACGAGGCATCAATTTAGAACGACGCAAAGTAGGAAAACGATCCTTTCTCAAATGCAACCAAACCATATCACCAGGTTCAAAAGTAACTAGTTTCCGGCCCTTACTACCAGTAATCTGATATTTAGCATTAGCAGCAGCAATGTTTTGTTGAGTTTGTTCATGGAGATTAATCATTTGTTCAACATGTGCAAGAGCATCTATGTGTGGGGCGTCCGCAGCATCAAGCGAAAACAAAGCAATAGGCGCCCTAGGAATGTAACCATAAACAATTTGAAAAGGGCACATCTTTGTAGAAGAATGGGTTGCATGATTATAAGCAAACTCAACATGAGGCAAGCAATCCTCCCAACGTTTCAAATTTTTGTCTAAAACAGCCCTAAGCATGGTAGACAAAGTTCGATTAACTACCTCAGTTTGACCATCAGTCTGAGGGTGACAAGTGGTGCTAAACAGCAATTTAGTTCCCAATTTATTCCACAGAGATCTCCAAAAATGACTCAGAAACTTAGCATCACGATCCGAGACTATTGTATTGGGAATACCGTGCAAACGAATAATCTCTCTAAAAAAACAATTCAGCAACATTGCTAGCATCATCAGTCTTATGACAAGGTATGAAATGAGCCATTTTGGAGAAGCGATCAACAACCACAAAAATGCTATCCCTCCCCTTCTTAGTTCTAGGCAATCCCAAAACAAAATCCATCGAAATATCAATCCAAGGGGAAGTAGGAACAGGCAAAGGCATATACAAACCATGGTTGTTCAACCGTGACTTAGCTTTCTGACAAGTAGTGCAGCGTGCAACAAGGCGCTCAACATCAGCGCGCATCCGAGGCCAAAAGAAGTGGGCAGCCAACACCTCATGTGTCTTGTAGACGCCAAAGTGCCCCATGAGACCGCCTCCATGTGCTTCCTGTAACAACAGAAGACGAACCGAGCTAGCTGGAACACACAGCTTGTTAGCGCGAAACAGGAACCCATCCTGTATGTGAAATTTGCCCCATGGTTTCCCATTAATACAATGGCCGAAAGCATCTTTAAAATCAGCATCATCAACATATTGATCTTTCACAGTGTGCAAACCAAAGATTTTAAAATCTAACTGTGACAGCATGGTATAGCGACGAGACAAAGCATCAGCAATAACATTGTCCTTCCCGTTCTTGTGTTTAATAATGTAAGGAAAGGACTCAATGAATTCTACCCATTTAGCATGACGACGGTTCAGATTTGTTTGGGTACGAATATGTTTTAAAGCCTCATGATCAGAATAGATTATAAACTCACGATGCCAAAGATAGTGCTGCCATGTATGCAAAGTGCGCACTAAAGCGTAAAGCTCCTTATCATAAGTAGAATATTTCAGACTAGCACCGCTTAATTTTTCACTAAAATAAGCAACTGGTTTTCCTTCTTGTAACAAAACAGCACCTAGCCCAATACCGCTAGCATCGCATTCAAGCTCAAACACTTTATTAAAATCAGGCAATTGCAATAGGGGAGCTTGGGTTAACTTATCTTTCAAAGTGTTGAACGCTTCCTCCTGGGAATCACTCCAAGCAAATGGAACATCTTTCTTTGTAAGCTCATGTAGAGGCGCTGCAATGGAGCTAAAATCACGAACAAATCTGCGGTAGAAACCGGCAAGTCCAAGAAAGCTCCGAATTTGTGTGACCGTCGTCGGTGTAGGCCACTCCCGAATGGCAGCAATCTTGCTGCTATCCACCTCAATGCCCTGTGGAGTAACAACATAACCAAGAAACGAGACACGTCGTGTACAAAAGATGCATTTTTCCATGTTAGCAAATAACTGGGCAGCACGCAATGCATCAAAAACAGCACTTAAATGTTCCAAATGCTCTTTCTTAGATTTGCTGTAAATAAGAATATCATCAAAATAAACAACCACAAACAATCCTATGAAGGGCCTTAGAACTTCATTCATCACTCGCATAAAAGTGCTGGGAGCATTAGTCAATCCAAACGGCATAACCAACCATTCATATAAACCAAATTTCGTTTTAAAAGCCGTTTTCCATTCATCACCTAGTTTCATTCTAATCTGGTGGTAACCACTACGCAAATCAATCTTAGTGAAAATAATGGCACCACTAAGCTCATCTAGCATATCATCAAGGCGTGGTATAGGATATCGATAACGAATAGTGATGTTATTAATAGCACGACAGTCTACACACATACGCCATGACCCATCTTTCTTGGGAACAAGTAACACAGGAACAGAGCAAGGGCTAAGAGACTCACGAATGTATCCCTTGTCAAGCAACGCCTGTACCTGGCGCTGAATCTCCTTCGTCTCATCCGGATTTGTACGGTACGGTGCGCGGTTCGGAAGCTGTGCGCCGGGAATGAGGTCGATCTGGTGCTCAATGCCACGAAGTGGTGGGAGACCCGGTGGTAAGTCTTTGGGAAAGACATCAGCGTACTCCTGCAAAAGGTTAGCAACCATAGGGGGAATAGCCAAAGATGGTGCATCATCAAGTGAAATGAGGACACTAGAGCATATAAGTGCATAGCATGGCAAATGAGCACCGTGTAGATCATCAAAATCAGCACGTGTAGCAAGTAAAACAGGAGCCTTCAACTTGATTTCAGAAGGAACAGAGGGCGATGGATCAAGTTGTTTAGCAGTTATAGCAGCTCGGGCAAGATCATCTTTAACAATTTTTTCAGGTGTCATTGGATGTATAATTATTTTCTGACCCTTAAAAATGAAAGAATAATGATTCGAACGACCATGATGCAAGCTATCAGTATCATATTGCCAAGGTCGACCAAGTAACAAAGAGCATGCTTCCATGGGAATAACATCACAATCAACAAAATCAGAATAAGCACCCATGGAGAAAGGAACGCGCACGGAACGTGTGATTTTTATTTTACCACCATCATTAAGCCATTGAATGTGATATGGGTTTGGATGCTTACGAGTGGGTAACGATAACTTTTCGACCAGCTTGGTACTCGCCAAATTGTTGCAACTGCCGCTGTCGATAATGATGCGAATTGACCGCTCCTGCACAACACCCTTTGTATGGAACAGAGTGTGTCGCTGATTCTTCTCGGGCAAAGCGACCTGTGTACTGAGAACACGCTGCACAACAAGACTTTCATACCTATCAGCGTCGTCCGGGTTGACATGTACCTCCGCCTTAGCTGCATGGTCAGTGGCAAGTAGTGCATGTTCAATTTCTTCAGAATCACTAGCGGAAGAGTACTCACCATCGTCACGAATGAGCAAAGTGCGCTTGTTTGGGCAGTCCCGAATCACATGGCCAAATCCTCTACAGCGATGACACTGAATATCCCGTGTACGACCTGTGGGTGGGGCAGTGCTGGCTGGTTTGGTCGTCTTCTCGCGTGGAGTAGTGGTGGACGTGGATGGCGCAGGGGGAACTGGTGCTGAGGTGGATGTCGAGCTTCGTCCTGCAAAGGGGTTAGAATATGGCTTCGAGCGGCGTCCCTGCACTTCACGTTCAGCTTTGCAAGCATATTCAAATAAAGTAGTCATATCATAATATTCCTTATAATCAAGTATATCTTGGATTTCGCGGTTTAAACCACCACGAAAACGTGCCATAGCAGCGTCGTTGTCCTCTAATATGCCACAACGAATCATACCTTTTTGTAACTCCTGGAAATAGTCCTCAACAGATTGAGAACCTTGCTGAAAACGCTGCATTTTATTAAGCAAATCACGAGCATAATACGAAGGCACAAATCGATGTCGCATCGCAGCTTTCAACTGATCCCAAGTGGTTGGAATAGTAGTGGGATGTTTTATTTTAAACTCACGCCACCAAATTAAAGCAAAATCAGTAAATTCACTAATAGCAGCTTTAACCTGAGAATGTGCAGCAATATCATGGCATGAAAATTTTTGTTCAACCTCTAACTCCCAATCAAGATATGCAGCAGGATCATATTTGCCATTAAAAGGTGGAATTTTAAATTTAATCTTAGAAAATAAGTCATTAGGGGGATGACGAACCACACGGCGTGCACGACCACGACGATCTCCATCTTCCCACTCAGTGTCACCGCCGTAGTCCTGCTCCATCTTTTTGGTCAACGCATCAAGGCGTGCCAGGATGGTGTCGAGTGTGGTGCGAGTCGCCGTTTGAGCAAGGTCAAGCTGGTTGAAACGCTCGGTCGTCGAAGTGACCGTTGAATCAAGCCGTTCATGCATCGTCCTAATGTCATCAGCAAGTCCATCAACTTGTCCCTTTACTTCCAGCAACTGGGCATCCACCGTGTCATGTGCTCCTGCCATAGTTAGCGCAAACACCAAAACACCAAAAAAAACGACAAAAACAGGGGTGTACTGCTCACAAGGCGCTTACACTAGTGCTGTTATCAAATTCTTATCCGTTCTTACCAAGCCACAGTGGTGAACTGCAACCAACAGGTGGAACCGGTGAAAGATTGGATGAGCGATTGCCTGGAGAAACAGAAACCTACTCGTCGTAGAAATATGTGGAGTTCTGGGTAGGCTGCACTCAAGTCAAGGATTAGCACGACCAAACAATAATGCAAAGTTGAATTATAGTGCAAAACACGAAACTATATTGCTGGCCACAAGTGCAAAGGACGGATGGAACTAGCAGAATGGCAGTACCGTAAATATTGTACTAGCGAGGCCACTAGTAGGAATCACAAGTGATTTTGTTTTTCTTTTTTGTATGAATTTTTTGATATTTTTCTCAGCACAAGAAGCAACAAAATAGGAGCTACACGAAGTTTCACCTAGAACAGAGTTCAGATGTGGTCTACAGAAAATGAGGAAGTTCTCTGAAAAGCGTGCGAGAACTTTGACGGATTTTTTTTCTTTATCTTCCTGAATTTTTTTGACAATTTTGTCGAACCCAAACAGACCGAAGGTGAGTTTGGCCGGCCTCAGAATGGTGTCAACTAGCTCCTGTAAAAATTTCAGATTTTTCGGACACCCGAGCAAAAAGTTATGCCCGGTTTAAGGAAGGTAGCTCAAGTTATGTTTTCAAACGACCGGGATGAAACAACCGTATCCTATCTCCTTCGTTGTTTTTTTTTTGTTTCTGTTTTTTTTGACGTAACCGAAGGAGAAAAACAAGGAAACGATGTTGACTCGGTTTTTTTTTCTGTTTTTTTTCGTAACCGAAGGAGAAAAACAAGGAAACGGCCGTTGACTCGGTTTGTTTTTTCTGTTTTTTTTGATGTAACCGAAGGAGAAAAACAAGGAAACAATGTTGACTCGGTTTGTGGCGTGATCAAAGGGGAGATGGTGGCGGCGCTAGGATTTGAATGGTGGAAGAACACAATGCAACCAGCAACAAATGACGCGAAAGCACACAAATTCAACAATGCAGATTATTGAAAGAAAGTGCGAGGCTCAAAAGGGTGCTGGGATAAGGTCTAACCTGAATTTTTATGTGGTTTTGTGGACTGTAGGAAAAAAAACACTCGATAAACTCACCGATCAACCTGGAAATCTGATACCAATTGATGTAGTTGAGGTGCCCGATCTTTCGGCGAGTAGAGATAATTCCGATTTGGTGGAAGATGACCCTTGCGATCCGACTACGACGAGCAAGCCCGAGGCGCCAATGCAATCGCTGAACCAACTCCCTGTGGTTACCGACCTTGCTGATGCGAGATCGGCCTGATCACGAAGATCGTTTCCTGTGCGCAATCGAAGAACGAACAAGAAAAAGATGCGAGCAATCTAATCTATTACTCGAGGGTGGAGTTCTGAATACACGAAGACAGCGCAGATTTGCGCGTGCTCGAGAGTAGCTAAAGCTAGATCTAAAACAAAACTCGGAAAATAAAGGAGGCGCAGCTCCTGTATAAATAGAGTCGGGGCGCAGCCCCTAGGGGCGGCCAACCCTAGGTCGTCCATTATGGGCCGCAATTGGGCTGGTCGTCTATTCTTCTGGGCCTTCGTTCTTTAACAACATGATGTAGTTCAATTCTCTTGCACGGGCCCGAGTCACTGGCCCAGGTGGAAGGGGTGGCGCCTGGGCTGGAGAAGGTGCTGCTGGTGTAGATGTGCTCGTGTTGGTGTTGATGTCCTCATCACAGGGTGCATACAAAGCACGAGTTTTTGCCACCGGAACCATTTCTTCGTATTTCGCAACGAACATGCCCAATCCAGTAATTTAGGTCCAAAACTCATGTTTGGGGTGGTTTCGCGCAATTTCGTTGCCGCACGTCACCCATTCCGAAAATGAGTGTCGGGGTGCATACAAAGCATGAGTTTTTGCCACCGGAACCATTTCTTCGTTTTTCACAACGAACATGCCCAATCCACTACTTTAGGTCCAAAACTCATGTTTGGGTTTGGTTTCGCGCAATTTCATTGCCGCACATCACCCATTCCGAAAATGGGTGTCGGGGTGCATACAAAGCACAAGTTTTTGCCACCGGAACCATTTCTTCGTTTTTCGCAACGAACATGCCCAATCCAGTAATTTAGGTCCAAAACTCATGTTTTGGGTGGTTTCGCGCAATTTCGTTGCCGCACGTCACCCATTTCGAAAACGGGTGTCGCGGTGCATACAAAGCACGAGTTTTTGCCATCGGAACCATTTCTTCGTTTTTCGCAACGATCATGCCCAATCCACTAGTTTAGGTCCAAAACTCATGTTTAGGGTGGTTTCGCGCAATTTTGTTGCCGCACGTCACCTATTCCGAAAACGGGTGTCGAGGTGCATACAAGCACGAGTTTTTGCCACCGGAACCATTTCTTCGTTTTTCGCTACGAACATGCACGATCCACTACTTTAGGTCCAAAACTAATGTTTGGGGTGGTTTTGCGCAATTTCGTTGCCGCACGTCACCCATTCCGAAAACGGGTGTCGGGGTGCATACAAGCACGAGTTTTTGCCACCGGAACCATTTCTTCGTTTTTCGCAACAAACATGCCCAATCCAGTAATTTAGGTCCAAAACTCATGTTTTGGGTGGTTTCGCGCAATTTCCTTGCCGCACGTCACCCATTCCGAAAACGGGTGTCGCGGTGCATACACAACACGAGTTTTTGCCACCGGAACCATTTCTTTGTTTTTCGCAACAAACATGCCCAATCCACTACTTTAGGTCCAAAACACATGTTTGGGGTTGTTTCGCGCAATTTCGTTGCCGCATGTCACCCATTCCGAAAACGGGTGTCGGGGTGCATACAAAGCATGAGTTTTTGCCACCGGAACCATTTCTTCGTTTTTCGCAACGAACATGACCAATCCAATACTTTAGGTCCAAAACTCATGTTTGGGTTTGGTTTCACGCAATTTTGTTGCCGCACGTCACCCATTCCGAAAACGGGTGTCGGGTTGCATACAAAGCACGAGTTTTTGCCACCGGATCAATTTCTTCGTTTTTCGCAACGAACATGCCCAATCCACTAATTTAGGTCAAAAACTCATGTTTGGGGTGGTTTAGCACAATTTCGTTGCTGCACGTCACACATTCCGAAAATGGGTATTGGGTTGCATTCAAAGCACGAGTTTTTGCCACCGGAACCATTTCTTCATTTTTCGGAACGAACATGCCTAATCTAGTAATTTAGGTCCAAAACTCATGTTTGGGGTGGTTTCGCACAATTTCGTTGCCGCACGTCACTCATTCCGAAAACGGGTGTCGTGGTGCATACAAAGCACGAGTTTTTGCCACTGGAACCATTTCTTCGTTTTTCGCAATGAACATGCCCAATCCACTACTTTAGGTCCAAAACACATGTTTGGGGTGGTTTCGCGCAATTTCGTTGCCGCACGTCACCCATTCCGAAAACGGGTGCATACAAGCAAGAGTTTTTGCCACTAGAACCATTTCTTCATTTTTTGCAACGAACATGCCCAATCCACTACTTTAAGTCCTAAACTCATTTATGGGGTGGTTTCGCGCAATTTCGTTGCCACACGTCACCCATTCCAAAAACGGGTGTCGGGGTGAATACAAGCACGAGTTTTTGCCACCGGAACCATTTTTTCGTTTTTCGCAACGAACATGCCCAGTCCACTACTTTAGGTCCAAAACTCATGTTTGGGGTGGTTTCACCCAATTTCGTTGCCGCACGTCACCCATTACGAAAACGGGTGTCGGGGTGCATACAAGCACGAGTTTTTGCCACCGGAAGCATTTCTTCGTTTTTCGCAACGAACATGCCCAATCCACTACTTTAGGTCCAAAACTCATGTTTGGGGTGGTTTCGCGCAATTTCGTTGCCGCACGTAACCCATTCCGAAAACGGGTGTCGGGGTGCATACAAGCACGAGTTTTTGCCACCGGAACCATTTCTTCGTTTTTCGCAATGAACATGCCCAATCCACTACTTTAGGTCCAAAACTCATGTTTGGGGTGGTTTCGCGCAATTTCGTTGCCGCACGTCACACATTCCGAAAACGGGTGTCGGGGTGCATACAAAGCACGAGTTTTTGCCACCGGAACCATTTCTTCGTTTTTCGCAACGAACATGCCCAATCCAGTAATTTAGGTCCAAAACTCATGTTTGGGGTGGTTTCGCGCAATTTCGTTGCCGCACGTCACCCATTCCGAAAACAGGTGTCGCGGTGCATACAAAGCACGAGTTTTTGCCACCGGAACCATTTCTTCGTTTTTCGCAACGAACATGCCCAATCCACAAATTTAGGTCCAAAACTCATGTTTGGGGTGGTTTCACGCAATTTCGTTGCCGCACGTCACCCATTCCTAAAATGGGTGTCGGATTGCATTCAAAGCACGAGTTTTTGCCACCGGAACCATTTCTTCGTTTTTCGCAATGAACATGTCCAATCCATTACTTTAGGTCCAAAACTCATGTTTGGGGTGGTTTCGCGCAATTTCGTTGCCGCACGTCACTCATTCCGAAAACGGGTGTCGCGGTGCATACAAAGCACGAGTTTTTGCCACCGGAACCATTTCTTCGTTTTTCACAACGAACATGCCCAGTCCACTACTTTAGGTCCGAAACACATGTTTGGGGTGGTTTCGCGCAATTTCGTTGCAGCACGTTACCCATTTCGAAAACGTGTGCATACAAGCACGAGTTTTTGCCACCGGAACCATTTCTTCGTTTTTCGCAACGAACATGCCCAATCCAGTAATTTAGGTCCAAAACTTATGTTTGGGGTGGTTTCGCGCAATTTCGTTGCCGCACGTCACCCATTCCGAAAACAGGTGTCGCGGTGCATACAAAGCACGAGTTTTTGCCACCGGAACCATTTCTTCGTTTTTCGCAACGAACATGCCCAATCCACTAATTTAGGTCCAAAACTCATGTTTGGGGTGGTTTCACGCAATTTCGTTTCTGCACGTCACCCATTCCGAAAATGGGTGTTGGATTGCATACAAAGCACGAGTTTTTGCCACCGGAACCATTTCTTTGTTTTTCGCAACGAACATGCCCAATACACTAATTTAGGTCCAAAACTCATGTTTGGGGTGGTTTCACGCAATTTCGTTGCCGCACGTCACCCATTCCGAAAACGGGTGTCGGGTTGCATACAAAGCACGAGTTTTTGCCACCAGATCAATTTCTTCGTTTTTCGCAACGAACATGCCCAATCCACTACTTTAGGTCCAAAACTCATATTTGGGGTGGTTTCGCGCAATTTTGTTGCCGCACGCCACACATTCCGAAAATGGGTATTGGGTTGCATTCAAAGCACGAGTTTTTGCCACCGGAACCATTTCTTCGTTTTTCGGAACGAACATGCGCAATCCACTAATTTAGGTCCAAAACTCATGTTTGGGGTGGTTTCACGCAATTTCGTTGCCGCACGTCACTCATTCCGAAAACGGGTGTCGGGGTGCATACAAAGCACGAGTTTTTGCCATCGGAACCATTTCTTCGTTTTTCGCAAAGAACGTGCCCAATCCACTACTTTAGGTCCAAAACACATGTTTGGGGTGGTTTCGCGCAATTTCGTTGTCGCACATCACCCATTGCAAAAACGGGTGTAATGTGCACCCGTTGGGTGATTGCCCGATCTTTCGATGAGAGGGTGTGGAATAACTCGATTGGGGGAGGAGACGACGTTCACGGCCCGACTACAGCCTTCCAAAGACGCTGCGCCTTAGCAACCGATACACCACCTCCTATGGCTGTCACGATCTTGTGGAGCGTGACACCCTGGCCACTAGGGCACTCGTCCTGCAAGCAATCGAAGAACTAGCAAGAACAAGTAGAACAAGTACTGAATTACCAGATCCAAATGTAGGTTTCAAAGTCAAACTCCAATATGGTGGGGTTCCGAAGACAAGAAGACGGGCGGCTGAACTAGCACGCGCGCTTGCAAGCAAGTAGCGAGAGCTAAACTTGATCTAAACAAAACCCGCTGTTCTTGGTGGCGGCTAGGGGGTTTATAAACATGGGAGGACGACCACAAGGGTATTGGGGTCGTGCTGCAACCCTAGGATGCGTCCCTAATGGACCTAACTTGATACACGACCCATTGGGCCAAAATAGGGTGACGCAGCACCATGGGCAGAAAAGGCAGGAAATGTCTCGGTAAGAAAACAATGATTACGGCGGCCTCAGAACAGATATGACTATAATTCCGGATCCATATGAAAGTAGACTTGATAAGCTTTCCATGTTGTGCTTGAACATTCCAATCCGAGCCCGCATCTGACCGTGGTGACCGTCACAAGTTGGTGTTCTTCTGCAGTCCGAATCCAGCATGTTCAAATCCTTTTCCCTTTCGGTCTTCTCCCTGATTCCTAAGCAAAACAAGAGTGCACGGGTCTCCATGGTCTAAATATGATGGACATGAACTCAAGAGTGTAATCACCTGATGGTTGAGTTGACGAGCACGAGCGCGAGTAATGGGACCAGAAATTGGTACTTGTATTGGTATAGATGCATCAGTAGTGTGGATGTCTTCATCATTCTCCCCTTCTTGCATTTGAGTCGTCCTCGACTCAAGCTCAACTTCCTCTCCCAAGTAGGGCTTTAAATCTGCAATGTTAAATGTGGGGCTAACCCCAAAGTCTGTAGGCAGATCTAGCCTATATGCATTGTCGTTAATTTTCTCTAGCACTTTAAACGGTCCATCGGCTCGAGGCAACAATTTAGATTTTCGTAATTCAGGAAACCTTTCCTTTCTCAAATGCAACCAAACTAAATCTCCAGGTTCAAAATTTATTTCCTTTCTACCTTTATCACTAGCAAACTTATATCTAGCATTCATACGCTCTATGTTTTCTTTAGTAGTTTCATGCAGTTTTAACATCAATTCAGCACGCCTAGTAGCATCAAAATTTAGTTTTTCAGAAGATGGCAAAGGCATTAAATCAATAGGAGCACGAGGCAACAAACAATATACAATCTGAAATGGGCACATCTTTGTAGTAGAATGCAATGATCGATTATAAGCAAATTCAACATGAGGCAAACAGTCCTCCCACATCTTAATATTCTTTTTTAGAACTGCCCTTAACATAGTAGACAAAGTTCTATTCACAACTTCAGTTTGACCATCAGTTTGAGGATGACATGTAGTAGAAAATAAAAGCTTAGTCCCCAATTTTGCCCACAAAGTCCTCCAAAAATGACTAAGAAATTTAGCATCACGATCAGAAACGATTGTGTTGGGCACACCATGCAAGCGAACAATTTCACGAAAGAACAAATCAGCAATATGAGTAGCATCGTCAGTTTTATGACATGGTATGAAATGTGCCATCTTAGAAAATCTATCAACAACCACAAACACACTATCACGTCCCTTCCTAGTCCTAGGCAATCCCAGCACAAAATCCATAGAAATATCTTCCCAAGGAGCACTAGGAACGGGTAGAGGCAAATACAAACCGTGTGTATTTAACCGTGACTTCGCCTTTTGACATGTCGTGCAACGAGCAACCAATCTCACCACATCTCTTCTCATCTTGGGCCAAAAGAAATGACCAGCAAGTATGTCCTCCGTTTTCTTTGCTCCAAAATGTCCCATTAAGCCACCTCCATGTGCTTCCTGTAACAACAACAAACGAACGGAGCTAGCTGGAATGCATAGCTTGTTAGCTCTAAACACAAACCCATCACTAACGATATATTTGTTCCATCCTTTCCCATCTTTACAATGCAGCAACACATCTTTAAAATCAGCATCATGAACATATTGGTCTTTAATCGTCTCTAATCCAAAGATTTTGTAGTCAAGTTGATTCAGCAAAGTATATCTCCTAGACAAAGCGTCAGCAATGATATTCTCTTTTCCTTTCTTGTGCTTAATAACATAAGGAAACGATTCGATAAATTCAACCCACTTAGCATGTCTACGGTTCAGTTTTCCTTGACTACGAATATGTTTCAAAGATTCATGATCAGAATGAATAACAAACTCTTTGGGCCACAAATAATGCTGCCATGTTTCTAATGTTCGCACAAGAGCATATAATTCCTTATCATAAGTAGAATAATTTAGAACAGACCCACTCAATTTTTCACTAAAATATGCAACAGGTTTGCCTTCTTGTAACAAAACACCACCCAATCCAATTCCACTAGCATCACATTCAAGCTCAAAAGTCTTATTAAAATCAGGAAGTTGGAGGAGAGGTGCATGTGTCAACTTATCTTTCAGCACGTTGAAAGCGTGCTCTTGTACTTTGCCCCAACTAAAATGCACTCCCTTCTTCGTAAGCTCATTCAAAGGTGCAGCAATGGTGCTAAAGTCCTTCACAAAACGGCGATAGAAGCCAGCAAGTCCTAGGAAACTCCGCACCTGTGTGATAGTCTTTGGCATAGGCCATCCATGTATCGCTTCTACCTTGGCTTGATCAACCTCAATTCCCTGTGGAGTCACAACATAACCAAGAAACGAAACTCGATCGGTGCAAAATGTGCACTTCTCAAGGTTACCAAATAAACGTGCATCTCGTAAAGCATTAAAAACAGCACGCATGTGATCAACATGTTCATCCATAGATTTGCTGTAGATCAATATGTCATCAAAGTATACTACCACAAATTTTCCAATGAAGGCACGCAAAACCTCATTCATTAATCTCATGAAAGTGCTAGGTGCATTAGTTAACCCAAAAGGCATGACTAACCACTCATACAATCCGAACTTAGTTTTGAAAGCAGCTTTCCATTCATCTCCCAATTTCATACGAATCTGGTGGTACCCACTACGCAAATCAACTTTAGAAAAGACGATGGCACCACTCAATTCATCAAGCATATCATCTAAACGTGGAATAGGGTGTCGATACCGTATCGTGATATTATTAATAGCCCTACAATCAACACACATACGCCATGTTCCATCTTTTTTAGGCACTAAAATAACCGGAACAGCACACGGACTAAGAGACTCACGCACGTAACCTTTGTCGAGTAGTTCTTGCACTTGTCGCTGAATTTCTTTTGTTTCCTCTGGATTTGTCCTATATGGCGCACGATTCGGCAAAGATGCACCAGGAATAAGATCAATTTGGTGCTCAATCCCTCGTATAGGTGGCAGCCCCTCTGGTATCTCACTTGGAAATACATCAGAATACTCCTGCAAAATGTTAGTAATAACAGGAGGCAAAGAATGCTGCATATCTTGAATTGAAATCAAAGCATCCTTGCATACCAAGGCGTAGGCAACAGTAGTGGAAGCAAATAATTCATTAACATCAGTTTTTGTTGCAAGCAAGCAATGTCCTTTCAATTTTATCCCATCTTTGTTATTACCAACAGCTTTAATATTTTTGTTGTTCTCAGTTTTAGCTTTGGTAGCTTTAGCAACATCATCACGCACAATAGCCTCAGGGGACATGGGAAGCAAAATAATTTTCTTATCATGGTGTATGAGAGAATATTGATTTGATCTACCATGATGCATACAATCTGAATCAAATTGCCATGGTCTACCTAGCAGAATATTACAAGCATCCATAGGCACAACATCACAGTCAACAACATCACGATATGAACCAATAGCAAAATTAATTCGTACCAGCTTGGTTACCTTGACCTTACCACTATTGTTAAGCCATTGAATGTGATATGGATGCGGGTGCGGTTTGGTCGTAAGCGCAAGCTTCTCCACCATGTTGCTGCTAGCCAAGTTGTTGCAGCTACCTCCATCAATGATCAAACGACATGAACGCTCCTTAATGACACACTTTGTTTGAAACAATGTATGTCGCTGATTCTGCTCTGCCTTCTCCATTTGTGCACTAAGCACACGCTGTACAATGAGGCTCTCATAATGCTCTGCATCATCTGCACCAATCTGTTCTTCGGGTGGTTCCTTAGTGCCTGCATCATCAGCCGCAAGCAAAGCAAGTGTAGCTTCATCCAAATCACTAGCAGAGGAATACCCACCATCGTCTTTTACCACCAAAACACGCTGATTAGGACAATCACGCTGCACGTGTCCATAGCCCTTGCATCGATAACACAGAACATCTCTTGTTCTACCTGTGGAAGCTACTGAAGAGGCACTACCTGCGGGTTTCTGGGCAGATTTGGTTGCTGAATTTGTGGAAGATGCACGTGGTTTGTCGCTGGAGGAAGGCGGGGGTGCTGGTCGACTTGGCGAGGGAGTTGGTGCTGGTGTACGGCCGGTCATGGACGTAGTCGTGCGCTGTTGCCATGGTGTAGATTTTCCTGCAGAAACATTAGCACTAGCACGTCGTCCCTGCACTTCCCTTTCAGCTTTGCAAGCAAGATGAAACAATCGGGTTACATTAGCATAATCTTTATAAGCAAGGATGTCCTGAATTTCCCTATTTAACCCGCCCAAAAATCTAGCCATAGCAGATTCCTCACCCTCCTCTATGTTACAACGCAGCATACCCATTTGTAATTCCTGATAATATTCTTCTACACTTTTAGTACCCTGTCTCAATTGTTGCAACTTGTGTAACATATCACGTGCATAATAAGAAGGAACAAATCTAGCCCGCATGACCCGTTTCAACGCATCCCAAGTTTGTGGCATGTTATTAGGATTCTTCTTACCATGTTCTATCCACCAAACAGAAGCAAAATCAGTAAACTCACTAGTAGCAGCTCTAACCCGCGCATTCTCAGGAAATTCATGGCATGCAAACTTTTGATCAACCGCAATCTCCCAAGTAATGTAAGCATCAGGGTCATATTTACCATCAAAAGGAGGTATTTTAAATTTAACCTTACTAAAAGCATCATCATTACCATGTACCTCATGTCGGCGAAAACCACCCATACCTCTACGGTTAGTACGTAGTCGCCGGCGATTAGGTGCTTCTTGGTCATCTTGTTCAGTATCAGCAACATAGTCATCCCAGTTACCTTCGGCGCCCTCATCACGCCCACCATTGATATTAGCATGCATCTCATCAAACCGCCTCAAGAGTGCGACAAGGCTCTTGTCAATATGAGCAACTGTCATTTCCACATTTGCAAGTTTGGTGTTTGTGTCGATCTGTGTGGCCTCCAATTGCCCCATCTTTTCATTCGTCACCTGCATGTCATTATCAAGACCTTCCGTGTGCGTCTTCACCAGCCTTACAAAGTGTTGTATGATACCCTTGGTGCGAGGAGAGTGTGGCATATTACGAGAAGCATCATCAACCTCCAATCCTGCCATGGTTAGACGAACAGAGGCAACAAGAAAAAAAAAACGTGAAGGAATGAAAACTCTACAACTATTAGGATGTAGCTACTGCAAGGCGCTCACTCTCAACCTGCCACACAAGCTCTTACCAATTCTTACCTTGCACAACAGGAGGGGTCAGCAACCAACAAGTCTGCAACCGTGGAATAAGTGTATCGGTGCCGCAGCAACACGACCTGTCAAACTGTAGTCGAAATATGTAGAGTTGTAGGTGGGCTGAAGCAAGGAATACACTAGTACCACGTTAGTTACAAAAGCAAGCTGAATAATCGTTCAACGGTGGTACTGTGCTGGTCCTAGGCTAAACCAGGCTAGAGACGTGAGCCTAGGCACAAAGGTAGTCACTGAAAAAGAACAACTAGCACAGCACAAAGAGAAACAACAGATTTAGAGATTCAGCCCCCTTCTTCTTCTTTTCCCTTTTTTTTTCTTTTCTATTCTTTTTTTTTCTTCTTCTTCTGTTTTTTTTTGCAGGGGCCTAAACCCTTTTTTTTCACTATGACAACCCAAACAATAAAGATATTGCTAACAGCCCCTTTAAATCAGATTTAACAAATCTTGTTAATATAGAAAGTGCAGAAATCTCTACGATGATTGCGGAGCGCTCAGAACGAATTTTGAGATAAGGTCAGATCCATTGGAAAGAAGATAAGATAAGCTTTCCAGATTGTATTTAAACTTCCAAATCGGATATGATATGTATCCGTGGTGGCAAAAACGAACCAGAGATGTTTTTGGTGATGGTGGATCTCGTGGTGACCAAAACGTGGTAGAACTCAAAACTCTAAAGGAATAAACTAAGACCAGCAACTCGACACAACCGATGCAACCAAAAACTCAACAAGCCCTAACTAAGTAGTACTTGTAAATGCTCAATGGTTTATAGGATTGCGGTAAAACTAATCTACTATTTTTTTTGGCTTTTTCTGGACTATAGGAGATAAGAAAACAGCGAAGAAAAGTAAATCTCTCACCGATAAACCTTGCTTTGATACCAACTAATGTGCACCCGTTGGGTGATTGCCCGATCTTTCGATGAGAGGGTGTGGAATAACTCGATTGGGGGAGGAGACGACGTTCACGGCCCGACTACAGCCTTCCAAAGACGCTGCGCCTTAGCAACCGATACACCACCTCCTATGGCTGTCACGATCTTGTGGAGCGTGACACCCTGGCCACTAGGGCACTCGTCCTGCAAGCAATCGAAGAACTAGCAAGAACAAGTAGAACAAGTACTGAATTACCAGATCCAAATGTAGGTTTCAAAGTCAAACTCCAATATGGTGGGGTTCCGAAGACAAGAAGACGGGCGGCTGAACTAGCACGCGCGCTTGCAAGCAAGTAGCGAGAGCTAAACTTGATCTAAACAAAACCCGCTGTTCTTGGTGGCGGCTAGGGGGTTTATAAACATGGGAGGACGACCACAAGGGTATTGGGGTCGTGCTGCAACCCTAGGATGCGTCCCTAATGGACCTAACTTGATACACGACCCATTGGGCCAAAATAGGGTGACGCAGCACCATGGGCAGAAAAGGCAGGAAATGTCTCGGTAAGAAAACAATGATTACGGCGGCCTCAGAACAGATATGACTATAATTCCGGATCCATATGAAAGTAGACTTGATAAGCTTTCCATGTTGTGCTTGAACATTCCAATCCGAGCCCGCATCTGACCGTGGTGACCGTCACAAGTTGGTGTTCTTCTGCAGTCCGAATCCAGCATGTTCAAATCCTTTTCCCTTTCGGTCTTCTCCCTGATTCCTAAGCAAAACAAGAGTGCACGGGTCTCCATGGTCTAAATATGATGGACATGAACTCAAGAGTGTAATCACCTGATGGTTGAGTTGACGAGCACGAGCGCGAGTAATGGGACCAGAAATTGGTACTTGTATTGGTATAGATGCATCAGTAGTGTGGATGTCTTCATCAGGGTGCATACAAGCACGAGTTTTTGCCACCGGAACCATTTCTTCGTTTTTCGCAACGAACATGCCCAATCGAGTAATTTAGGTCCAAAACTCATGTTTGGGGTGGTTTCGCGCAATTTCGTTGCCGCACGTCACCCATTCCGAAAACAGGTGTCGCGGTGCATACAAAGCACGAGTATTTGCCACCGGAACCATTTCTTCGTTTTTCGCAACGAACATGCCCAATCCAGTAATTTAGGTCCAAAACTCATGTTTGGGGTGGTTTCGCGCAATTTCGTTGCCGCACGTCACCCATTCCGAAAACAGGTGTCGCGGTGCATACAAAGCACGAGTTTTTGCCACCGGAACCATTTCTTCGTTTTTCGCAACGAACATGCCCAATCCACTAATTTAGGTCCAAAACCCATGTTTGGGTTGGTTTCACGCAATTTCGTTGCCGCAAGTCACCCATTCCGAAAATGGGTGTTGGATTGCATTCAAAGCACGAGTTTTTGCCACCGGAACCATTTCTTCGTTTTTTGCAACGAACATGCCCAATCCATTACTTTAGGTCCAAAACTCATGTTTGGGGTGGTTTCGCGCAATTTCGTTGCCGCACGTCACTCATTCCGAAAACGGGTGTCGCGGTGCATACAAAGCACGAGTTTTTGCCACCGGAACCATTTCTTCGTTTTTCACAATGAACATACCTAATCCACTACTTTAGGTCCAAAACACATGTTTGGGGTGGTTTCGCACAATTTCGTTGCCGCACGTCACCCATTCCGAAAACGGGTGTCGGGGTGCATACAAAGCATGAGTTTTTGCCACCGGAACCATTTCTTCGTTTTTCGCAACGAACATGACCAGTCCACTACTTTAGGTCCAAAACTCATGTTTGGGGTGGTTTCGCGCAATTTCGTTGACGCACGTCAACCATTCCGAAAATGGGTGTTGGATTGCATACAAAGCACGAGTTTTTGCCACCGGAACCATTTCTTCATTTTTCGCAACGAACATGCCCAATACACTAATTTAGGTCCAAAACTCATGTTTGGGGTGGTTTCACGCAATTTCGTTGCCGCACGTCACCCATTCCGAAAACGGGTGTCGGGTTGCATACAAAGCACGAGTTTTTGCCACCGGATCAATTTCTTCGTTTTTCACAACGAACATGCCCAATCCACTACTTTAGGTCCAAAACTCATATTTGGGGTGGTTTCGCGCAATTTCGTTGCCGCACGTCACACATTCCGAAAATGGGTATTGGGTTGCATTCGAAGCACGAGTTTTTGCCACCGGAACCATTTCTTCGTTTTTCGGAACGAACATGCGCAATCCACTAATTTAGGTCCAAAACTCATGTTTGGGGTGGTTTCGCGCAATTTCGTTGCCGCACGTCACTCATTCCGAAAACGGGTGTCGGGGTGCATACAAAGCACGAGTTTTTGCCATCGGAACCATTTCTTCGTTTTTCGCAAAGAACATGCCCAATCCACTACTTTAGGTCCAAAACACATGTTTGGGGTGGTTTCGCGCCATTTCGTTACCGCACATCACCCATTGCGAAAACGGGTGCATACAAGCACGAGTTTTTGCCACCGGAACCATTTCTTCGTTTTTCGCAACGAACATGCCCAATCGAGTAATTTAGGTCCAAAACTCATGTTTGGGGTGGTTTCGCGCAATTTCGTTGCCGCACGTCACCCATTCCGAAAACAGGTGTCGCGGTGCATACAAAGCACGAGTTTTTGCCACCGGAACCATTTCTTTGTTTTTCGCAACGAACATGCCCAATCCACTAATTTAGGTCCAAAACTCATGTTTGGGGTGGTTTCGCGCAATTTCGTTGCCGCACGTCACCCATTCCGAAAATGGGTGCATACAAGCACGGGTTTTTGCCACCGGAACCATTTCTTCGTTTTTCGCAACGAACATGCCCAATCCAGTAATTTAGGTCCAAAACTCATGTTTGGGGTGGTTTCGCGCAATTTCGTTGCCGCACGTCACTCATTCCGAAAACAGGTGTCGCGGTGCATACAAAGCACGAGTTTTTGCCACCGGAACCATTTCTTCGTTTTTCGCAACGAACATGCCCAATCCACTAATTTAGGTCCAAAACACATGTTTGGGTTGGTTTCGGGCAATTTCGTTGCCGCACGTCACCCCATTCCGAAAACGGGTGTCGGGGTGCATACAAAGCATGAGTTTTTGCCACCGGAACCATTTCTTCGTTTTTCGCAACGAACATGACCAATCCACTACTTTAGGTCCAAAACTCATGTTTGGGGTGGTTTCGCGCAATTTCGTTGCCGCACGTCAACCATTCCTGAAAATGGGTGTTGGATTGCATTCAAAGCACGAGTTTTTGCCACCGGAACCATTTCTTCGTTTTTTGCAACGACCATGCCCAATCCATTACTTTAGGTCCAAAACTCATGTTTGGGGTGGTTTCGCGCAATTTCGTTGCCGCACGTCACTCATTCCGAAAAAGGGTGTCGCGGTGCATACAAAGCACGAGTTTTTGCCACCGGAACCATTTCTTCGTTTTTCACAATGAACATGCCTAATCCACTACTTTAGGTCCAAAACACATGTTTGGGGTGGTTTCGCGCAATTTCGTTGCCGCACGTCACCCATTCCGAAAACGGGTGTCGGGGTGCATACAAAGCATGAGTTTTTGCCACCGGAACCATTTCTTCGTTTTTCGCAACGAACATGACCAATCCACTACTTTAGGTCCAAAACTCATGTTTGGGGTGGTTTCGCGCAATTTCGTTGCCGCACGTCAACCATTCCGAAAATGGGTGTCGCGCTGCATACAAAGCACGAGTTTTTGCCACCGGAACCATTTCTTCGTTTTTCGCAACGAACATGCCCAATCCACTAATTTAGGTCCAAAACTCATGTTTGGGGTGGTTTCGCGCAATTTCGTTGCCGCACGTCACCCATTCCGAAAATGGGTGCATACAAGCACGAGTTTTTGCCACCAGAACCATTTCTTCGTTTTTCGCAACGAACATGCCCAATACAGTAATTTAGGTCCAAAACTCATGTTTGGGGTGGTTTCGCGCAATTTCGTTGCCGCACGTCACCCATTCCGAAAACAGGTGTCACGGTGCATACAAAGCACGAGTTTTTGCCACCGGAAGCATTTCTTCATTTTTTGCAACGAACATGCCCAATCCACTAATTTAGGTCCAAAACTCATGTTTGGGTTGGTTTCACGCAATTTCGTTGCCGCACGTCACCTATTCCGAAAACGGGTGTCGGGTTGCATACAAAGCACGAGTTTTTGCCACCGGATCAATTTCTTCGTTTTTTCGCAACGAACATGCCAATCCACTACTTTAGGTCCAAAACTCATATTTGGGGTGGTTTCGCGCAATTTCGTTGCCGCACGTCACACATTCCGAAAATGGGTATCGGGTTGCATTCAAAGCACGAGTTCTTGCCACCGGAACCATTTCTTCGTTTTTCGGAACGAACATGCGCAATCCACTAACTTAGGTCCAAAACTCATGTTTGGGGTGGTTTCGCGCAATTTCGTTGCCGCACGTCACTCATTCCGAAAACGGAATGCATACAAGCACGAGTTTTTGCCATCGGAACCATTTCTTCGTTTTTCGCAAAGAACATGCCCAATCCACTACTTTAGGTCCAAAACACATGTTTGGGGTGGTTTCGCGCAATTTTCGTTGCCGCACATCACCCATTCCGAAAATGGGTGCATACAAGCACGAGTTTTTGCCACCGGAACCATTTCTTCGTTTTTCGCAACGAACATGCCCAATCGAGTAATTTTGGTCCAAAACTCATGTTTGGGGTGGTTTCGCGCAATTTCGTTGCCGCACGTCACCCATTCCGAAAACAGGGGTCGCGGTGCATACAAAGCACGAGTTTTTGCCACCGGAACCATTTCATTCGTTTTTCGCAACGAACATGCCCAATCCACTAATTTAGGTCCAAAACTCATGTTTGGGGTGGTTTCGCGCAATTTCGTTGCCAGCACGTCACCCATTCCAAAAATGGGTGCATACAAGCACGAGTATTTGCCACCGGAACCATTTCTTCGTTTTTCGCAACGAACATGCCCAATCCAGTAATTTAGGTCCAAAACTCATGTTTGGGGTGGTTTCGCGCAATTTCGTTGCCGCACGTCACCCATTCCGAAAACAGGTGTCACGGTGCATACAAAGCACGAGTTTTTGCCACCAGGAACCATTTCTTCGTTTTTTGCAACGAACATGCCCAATCCACTAATTTAGGTCCAAAACTCATGTTTGGGTTGGTTTCACGCAATTTCGTTGCCGCACGTCACCCATTCCGAAAATGGGTGTTGGATTGCATTCAAAGCACGAGTTTTTGCCACCGGAACCATTTCTTTGTTTTTTGCAACGAACATGCCCAATCCATTACTTTAGGTCCATAAACTCATGTTTGGGGTGGTTTCGCGCAATTTCGTTGCCACACGTCACTCATTCCGAAAACGGGTGTCGCGGTGCATACAAAGCAGGAGTTTTTGCCACCGGAACCATTTCTTCGTTTTTCACAATGAATATGCCTAATCCACTACTTTAGGTCCAAAACACATGTTTGGGGTGGTTTCGCGCAATTTCGTTGCCGCACGTCACCCATTCCGAAAACGGGTGTCGGGGTGCATACAAAGCATGAGTTTTTGCCACCGGAACCATTTCTTCGTTTTTCGCAACGAACATGACCAATCCACTACTTTAGGTCCAAAACTCATGTTTGGGGTGGTTTCGCGCAATTTCGTTGACGCACGTCAACCATTCCGAAAATGGGTGTCGCGCTGCATACAAAGCACGAGTTTTTGCCATCGGAACCATTTCTTCGTTTTTCGCAACGAACATGCCCAATCCACTAATTTAGGTCCAAAACTCATGTTTGGGGTGGTTTCGCGCAATTTCGTTGCCGCCCGTCACTCATTCCGAAAACGGGTGTCGGGGTGCATACAAAGCACGAGTTTTTGCCATCGGAACCATTTCTTCGTTTTTCGCAAAGAACATGCCCAATCCCCTACTTTAGGTCCAAAACACATGTTTGGGGTGGTTTCGCGCCATTTCGTTGCCGCACATCACCCATTGCGAAAACGGGTGCATACAAGCACGAGTTTTTGCCACCTGAACCATTTCTTCGTTTTTCGCAACGAACATGCCCAACCGAGTAATTTAGGTCCAAAACTCATGTTTGGGGTGGTTTCGCGCAATTTCGTTGCCGCATGTCACCCATTCCGAAAACAGGTGTCGCGGTGCATACAAAGCACGAGTTTTTGCCACCGGAACCATTTCTTTGTTTTTCGCAACGAACATGCCCAATCCACTAATTTAGGTCCAAAACTCATGTTTGGGGTGGTTTCGCGCAATTTCGTTGCCGCACGTCACCCATTCCGAAAATGGGTGCATACAAGCACGTGTTTTTGCCACCGGAACCATTTCTTCGTTTTTCGCAACGAACATGCCCAATCCAGTAATTTAGGTCCAAAACTCATGTTTGGGGTGGTTTCGCGCAATTTCGTTGCCGCACGTCACCCATTCCGAAAACAGGTGTCGCGGTGCATACAAAGCACGAGTTTTTGCCACCGGAACCATTTCTTCGTTTTTCGCAACGAACATGCCCAATCCACTAATTTAGGTCCAAAACTCATGTTTGGGTTGGTTTCACGCAATTTCGTTGCCGCGCGTCACCCATTCCGAAAATGGGTGCTGGATTGCATTCAAAGCACGAGTTTTTGCCACCGGAACCATTTCTTCGTTTTTCGCAACGAACATGCCCAATCCATTACTTTAGGTCCAAAACTCATGTTTGGGGTGGTTTCGCGCAATTTCGTTGCCGCACGTCACTCATTCTGAAAACGGGTGTCGCAGTGCATACAAAGCACGAGTTTTTGCCACAGGAACCATTTCTTCGTTTTTCACAATGAACATGCCTAATCCACTACTTTAGGTCCAAAACACATGTTTGGGGTGGTTCCGCGCAATTTCGTTGCCGCACGTCACCCATTACGAAAACGGGTGTCGGGGTGCATACAAAGCATGAGTTTTTGCCACCGGAACCATATCTTCGTTTTTCGCAACGAACATGACCAATCCACTACTTTAGGTCCAAAACTCATGTTTGGGGTGGTTTCGCGCAATTTCGTTGCCGCACGTCAACCATTCCGAAAATGGGTGTCGCGCTGCATACAAAGCACGAGTTTTTGCCACCAGAACCATTTCTTCGTTTTTCGCAACGAACATGCCAAATCCACTAATTTAGGTCCAAAACTCATGTTTGGGGTGGTTTCGCGCAATTTCGTTGCCGCACGTCACTCATTCCGAAAACGGGTGTCGGGGTGCATACAAAGCACGAGTTTTTGCCACCGGAACCATTTCTTTGTTTTTCGCAACGAACATGCCCAATCCACTAATTTAGGTCCAAAACTCATGTTTGGGGTGGTTTCGCGCAATTTCGTTGCCGCACGTCACCCATTCCGAAAATGGGTGCATACAAGCACGGGTTTTTGCCACCGGAACCATTTCTTCGTTTTTCGCAACGAACATGCCCAATCCAGTAATTTAGGTCCAAAACTCATGTTTGGGGTGGTTTCGCGCAATTTCGTTGCCGCACAGTCACCCATTCCGAAAACTGGTGTCGCCGTGCATACAAAGCACGAGTTTTTGCCACCGGAACCATTTCTTCGAAAATCGAAGAAATGGTTCCGGTGGCAAAAACTCGTGCTTGTATGCACCTCGACACCCGTTTTCGGAATGGGTGACGTGCGGCAACGAAATTGCGCGAAACCACCCCAAACACGAGTTTTGGACCTAAACTAGTGGATTGGGCATGATCGTTGCGAAAAACGAAGAAATGGTTCCGGTGGCAAAAGGTCGTGCTTTGTATGCACCGCGACACCCGTTTTCGGAAGGGGTGACGTGCGGCAACGAAATTGTGCGAAACCACCCAAAACATGAGTTTTGGACCTAAATTACTAGGATTGGGCATGTTCGTTGCGAAAAACTAAGAAATGGTTCCGGTGGCAAAAACTTGTGCTTTGTATGCACCCCGACACCCGTTTTCGGAATGGGTGACGTGCGGCAACGAAATTGCGCGAAACCAAACCCAAACATGAGTTTTGGACCTAAAGTAGTGGATTGGGCATGTTCGTTGCGAAAAACGAAGAAATGGTTCCGGTGGCAAAAACTCATGCAATGCACCCCGACACCCGTTTTCGGAATGGGTGACGTGCAGCAACGAAATTGCGCGAAACCACCCCAAACATGAGTTTTGGACCTAAATTACTGGATTGGGCATGTTCGTTGCAAAAACGAAGAAATGGTTCCGGTGGCAAAAACTCGTGCTTTGTATGCACCCCGACACCCGTTTTCGGAATGGGTGACGTGCGGCAACGAAATTGCGCGAAACCGACATCAGTTTTGGACCTGAAGTAGTGGATTGTGCATATTCATTGCGAAAAACGAAGAAATGGTTTCGGTGGCAAAAACTCGTGCTTGTATGCACCCCGACACCCGTTTTCGGAATGGGTGACGTGCGGCAACGAAATTGCGCGAAACCACCCAAAACATGAGTTTTGGACCTAAATTACTGGATTGGGCATGTTCGTTGCGAAAAAACGAAGAAATGGTTCCGGTGGCAAAAACTCGTGCTTGTATGCACCCCGACACTCGTTTTCGGAATGGGTGACGTGCGGTAACAAAATTGCGCGAAACCACCCCAAACATTAGTTTTGGACCTATAGTAGTGGATTGGGAATGTTCATTGCGAAAAACGAAGAAATGGTTCCGGTGGAAAAAAACTCGTGCTTGTTTGCACCCCGACACCCGTTTTCGGAATAGGTGACGTGCTACAACGAAATTGTGCGAAACCACCCCAAACATGAGTTTTGGACCTAAAGTAGTGGGTTGGGCATGTTCGTTGCAAAAAACGAAGAAATGGTTCCTGTGGCAAAAACTCGTGCTTTGTATGCACCCCGACACCCGTTTTCGGAAGGGGAGACGTGCGGTAATGAAATTGCGCGAAACCACCCCAAACATGTGTTTTGGACCTAAAGTAGTGGATTGGGCATGTTCGTTGCGAAAAACTTAGAAATGGTTTCGATGGCAAAAACTCGTGCTTGTATGCACACCGACACCCGTTTTCGGAATGGGTGACGTGCGGCAACGAAATTGCGCGAAACCACCCCAAACATTAGTTTTGGACCTAAAGTAGTGGATTGGGCATGTTTGTTGCGAAAAACGAAGAAATGGTTCCGGCGGCAAAAACTCGTGCTTGTATGCACCTTGACACCCGTTTTCGGAATGGGTGACGTGCGGCAACGAAATTGCACGAAACCACCCCAAACATGAGTTTTGGACCTAAATTAGTGGATTGGGCATGTTCGTTGCGAAAAACGAAGAAATGGTTCCGGTGGCAAAAACTCGTGCTTTGTATGCACCGCGACACCCGTTTTCGGAATGGGTGACGTGCGGCAACGAAATTGCGCGAAACCACCCAAAACATGAGTTTTGGACCTAAATTACTGGATTGGGCATGTTCGTTGCGAAAAACGAAGAAATGGTTTCCGGTGGCAAAAACTCGTGCTTGTATGCACCCCTACACTCGTTTTCGGAATGGGTGACGTGCGGCAACGAAATTGCGCGAAACCACCCCAAACACTAGTTTTGGACCTAAAGTAGTGGATCGGGCATGTTCGTAGCGAAAAACGAAGAAATGGTTCCGGTGGCAAAAACTCGTGCTTGTATGCACCTCGACAACCGTTTTCGGAATGGGTGACGTGCGGCAACGAAATTGCGCGAAACCACCCCAAACATGAGTTTTGGACCTAAACTAGTGGATTGGGCATGATCGTTGCGAAAAACGAAGAAATGGTTCCGGTGGCAAAAACTCGTGCTTTGTATGCACCGCGACACCCGTTTTCGGAAGGGGTGACGTGCGGCAACGAAATTGCGCGAAACCACCCAAAACATGAGTTTTGGACCTAAATTACTGGATTGGGCATGTTCGTTGCGAAAAACGAAGAAATGGTTCCGGTGGCAAAAACTCGTGCTTGTATGCACCCCTACACTCGTTTTCGGAATGGGTGACGTGCGGCAACGAAATTGCGCGAAACCACCCCAAACATTAGTTTAGGACCTAAAGTAGTGGATCAGGCATGTTCGTAGCGAAAAACGAAGAAATGGTTCGGGTGGCAAAAACTCGTGCTTGTATGCACCTCGACACCCGTTTTCGGAATGGGTGACGTGCGGATCCGAAATTGCGCGAAACCACCCCAAACACGAGTTTTGGACCTAAACTAGTGGATTGGGCATGATTGTTGCGAAAAACGAAGAAATGGTTCCGGTGGCAAAAACTCGTGCTTTGTATGCACCGCGACACCCGTTTTCGGAAGGGGTGACGTGCGGCAACGAAATTGCGCGAAACCACCCAAAACATGAGTTTTGGACCTAAATTACTGGATTGGGCATGTTCGTTGCGAAAAACGAAGAAATGGTTCCGGTGGCAAAAACTTGTGCTTTGTATGCACCCCGACACCCGTTTTCGGAATGGGTGACGTGCGGCAACGAAATTGCGCGAAACCAAACCCAAACATGAGTTTTGGACCTAAAGTAGTGGATTGGGCATGTTCGTTGCGAAAAACGAAGAAATGGTTCCGGTGGCAAAAACTCATGCTTTGTATGCACCCCGACACCCGTTTTCGGAATGGGTGACGTGCAGCAACGAAATTGCGCGAAACCACCCCAAACATGAGTTTTGGACCTAAATTACTGGATTGGGCATGTTCGTTGCAAAAACGAAGAAATGGTTCCGGTGGCAAAAACTCGTGCTTTGTATGCACCCCGACACCCGTTTTCGGAATGGGTGACGTGCGGCAACGAAATTGCGCGAAACCGACATCAGTTTTGGACCTAAAGTAGTGGATTGTGCATATTCATTGCGAAAAACGAAGAAATGGTTTCGATGGCAAAAACTCGTGCTTGTATGCACCCCGACACCCGTTTTCGGAATGAGTGACGTGCGGCAACGAAATTGCGCGAAACCACCCAAAACATGAGTTTTGGACCTAAATTACTGGATTTGGCATGTTCGTTGCGAAAAACGAAGAAATGGTTCCGGTGGCAAAAACTCGTGCTTGTATGCACCCCGACACTCGTTTTCGGAATGGGTGACGTGCGGCCACAAAATTGCGCGAAACCACCCCAAACATTAGTTTTGGACCTATAGTAGTGGATTGGGAATGTTCATTGCGAAAAACGAAGAAATGGTTCCGGTGGAAAAAAAACTCGTGCTTGTTTGCACCCCGACACCCGTTTTCGGAATGGGTGACGTGCGGCAACGAAATTGCGCGAAACCACCCCAAACATGTGTTTTGGACCTAAAGTAGTGGATTGGGCATGTTCGTTGCGAAAAACGAAGAAATGGTTCCGGTGGCAAAAACTCGTGCTTGTATGCACCTCGACACCCGTTTTCGGAAGGGGTGACGTGCGGAACGAAATTGCGCGAAACCACCCCAAACATGAGTTTTGGACCTAAATTAGTGGATTGGGCATGTTCGTTGCGAAAAACGAAGAAATGGTTCCGGTGGCAAAAACTCGTGCTTTGTATGCACCGCGACACCTGTTTTCGGAATGTGTGACGTGCGGCAACGAAATTGCGCGAAACCACCCCAAACATGAGTTTTGGACCTAAATTACTGGATTGGGCATGTTCGTTGCGAAAAACGAAGAAATGGTTCCGGTGGCAAAAACTCGTGCTTTGTATGCACCTTGACACCCGTTTTCGGAATGGGTGACGTGCGGCAACGAAATTGCACGAAACCACCCCAAACATGAGTTTTGGACCTAAATTAGTGGATTGGGCATGTTCGTTGCGAAAAACGAAGAAATGGTTCCGGTGGCAAAAACTCGTGCTTGTATGCACCCCGACACCCGTTTTCGGAATGGGTTACGTGCGGCAACGAAATTGCGCGAAACCACCCCAAACATGAGTTTTGGACCTAAAGTAGTGGATTGGGCATGTTCGTTGCGAAAAACGAAGAAATGGTTCCGGTGGCAAAAACTCATGCTTTGTATGCACCCCGAGACCCGTTTTCGGAATAGGTGACCGTGCGGCAACGAAATTGCGTGAAACCACCCCAAACATGAGTTTTGGACCTAAAGTAGTGGACTGGGCATGTTCGTTGCGAAAAACGAAGAAATGGTTCCGGTGGCAAAAACTCGTGCTTGTATGCACCTCGACACCCGTTTTCGGAATGGGTGACGTGTGGCAACGAAATTGTGCGAAACCACCCCAAACATGAGTTTTGGACTTAAAGTAGTGGATTAGGCAAGTTCGTTGCGAAAAACGAAGAAATGGTTCCGGTGGCAAAAACTCGTGCTTCTATGCACCCGTTTTCGGAATGGGTGACGTGCGGCAACGAAATTGCGTGAAACCACCCCAAACATGTGTTTTGGACCTAAAGTAGTGGATTGGGCATGTTTGTTGCGAAAAACGAAGAAATGGTTCCGGTGGCAAAAACTCGTGCTTGTATGCACCTCGACACCCGTTTTCGGAATGGGTGACGTGCGGCAACGAAATTGCGCGAAACCACCCCAAACATGAGTTTTGGACATAAATTAGTGGATTGGGCATGTTCGTTGCGAAAAACGAAGAAATGGTTCCGGTGGCCGAAAACTCGTGCTTTGTATGCACCGCGACACCTGTTTTCGGAATGGGTGACGTGCGGCAACGAAATTGCGCGAAACCACCCCAAACATGAGTTTTGGACCTAAATTACTGGATTGGGCATGTTCGTTGCGAAAAACGAAGAAATGGTTCTGGTGGCAAAAACTCGTGCTTTGTATGCACCCCGACACCCGTTTTCGGAATGGGTGACGTGCGGCAACGAAATTGCGCGAAACCACCCCAAACATGAGTTTTGGACCTAAAGTAGTGGACTGGGCATGTTCATTGCGAAAAACGAAGAAATGGTTCCGGTGGCAAAAACTCGTGCTTGTATGCACCCCGACACCCGTTTTCGGAATGGGTTACGTGCGGCAACGAAATTACGCGAAACCACCCCAAACATGAGTTTTGGACCTAAAGTAGTGGATTGGGCATGTTCGTTGTGAAAAACGAAGAAATGGTTCCGGTGGCAAAAACTCATGCTTTGTATGCACCCCGAGACCCGTTTTCGGAATGGGTGACGTGCGGCAACGAAATTGCGTGAAACCACCCCAAACATGAGTTTTGGACCTAAAGTAGTGGACTGGGCATGTTCGTTGCGAAAAACGAAGAAATGGTTCCGGTGGCAAAAACTCGTGCTTGTATGCACCCGTTTTCGGAATGGGTGACGTGCGGCAACGAAATTGCGCGAAACCACCCCAAACATATGTTTTGGACCTAAAGTAGTGGATTGGGTATGTTCGTTGCGAAAAACGAAGAAATGGTTCCGATGGCAAAAACTCGTGCTTTGTATGCACCCCGACACCCGTTTTCGGAATGAGTGACGTGCGGCAACGAAATTGCGCGAAACCACCCCAAACATTAGTTTTGGACCTAAAGTAGTGGATTGGGCATGTTCGTTCCGAAAAACGAAGAAATGAGGTGGCAAGAACTCGTGCTTTGAATGCAACCCAATACCCATTTTTGGAATGTGTGACGTGCGGCAACGAAATTGCGCGAAACCACCCCAAACATGAGTTTTGGACCTAAAGTAGTGGATTGGGCATGTTCGTTGCGAAAAACGAAGAAATTAATCCGGTGGCAAAAACTCGTGCTTTGTATGCAACCCGACACCCGTTTTCGGAATGGGTGACGTGCGACAACGAAATTGCGCGAAACCACCCCAAACATGAGTTTTGGACCTAAAGTAGTGAAAGTCGCCTAGAGGGGGGATTGAATAGGGCGAAACTGAAATTCTCAAAAATAATCACAACTACAAGCCAAGTTAGCGTTAAAATATAATTGAGTCCACGAGAGAGGGTGCAAAACAAATCGCAAGCGAATAAGGAGTGAGACACGAGGATTTGTTTTACCGAGGTTCGGTTCTCGCAAACCTACTCCCCGTTTTCGGAATGGTCACAAAGACCGGGTCTCTTTCAACCCTTTCCCTCTCTCAAACGGTCCCTCGGACCGAGTGAGCTTTTCTTCTCAATCACTTGGAACACAAAGTTCCCACAAGCACCACCACAAGATTGGTGTCTCTTGTTTCAATTACAAGTGAGTTTGATCGCAATGAAGAATCAAAGAAAGAAGAAAGCAATCCAAGCGCAAGAGCTCAAAAGAACATAAGCAAATCTCTCTCACTAATCACTAGGGCGTTGTATGGAGTTTGGAGAGGATTTGATCACTTGGGTGTGTCTAGAATTGAATGCTAGAGCTCTTGTAAGTAGTTGAAGTGGGAAAACTTGGATTACTTGAATGTGGGGTGGTTGGGGGTATTTATAGCCCCAACCACCAAACTAGTCGTTTGGTGGTGGCTGACTGTCGTATGGTGCACCGGACAGTCCGGTGCACACCGTGTCCGGTGCACACCGGACATGTCCGGTGCGCCAGCCACGTCACCAGGCCGTTGGGATTCGACCGTTGGAGCTTCTGACTTCTGGACCCGCCTGGCTGTCCGGTGTACACCAGACAAGTACTGTAGATTGTCCGGTGCACCGTCTCGCGCGTGCCTGACTTCTTCGCGCTTCTGGCGCGCATTAAATGCGCCTGTAGGTGACCGTTGGCGCGAAGTAGCCGTTGCTCTGCTGGTTCACCGGACAGTCCGGTGTACACCGGACATGTCCGGTGAATTATAGCGGAGCAAATTCCCGAAGCTGGCGAGTTCTAGAGCCGCTCTTCCCTAGGGCACCGGACACTGTCCGGTGAATTATAGCGGAGCGCCTCTGGATTTTCCCGAAGGTGAAGAGTTCAGCGTGAAGTCCCCTGGTGCACCGGACACTGTCCGGTGGTGCACCGGACAGTCCGGTGCGCCAGACCAGGGCACACTTCGGTTATCCCTTTGCTCTCTTTGTTGAACCCCATACTTGGTCTTTTTATTGGCTAAGTGTGAACCTTTGGCACCTGTAACTTGTACACTAGAGCAAACTAGTTAGTCCAATTATTTGTGTTGGGCAATTCAACCACCAAAATTAATTAGCAACTAGGTGTAAGCCTAATTCCCTTTCAAGTAGTGGATTGGGCATGTTCGTTGCGAAAAACGAAGAAATGGTTCCGGTGGCAAAAACTCATGCTTTGTGTGCACCCCGACACCCGTTTTCGGAATGGGTGACATGCGGCAACGAAATTGTGCAAAACCACCCCAAACATGTGTTTTGGACCTAAAGTAGTGGATTGTGCATGTTCGTTGTGAAAAACGAAGAAATGGTTCCGGTGGCAAAAACTCGTGCTTTGTATGCACCGCGACACCCGTTTTCGGAATAAGTGACGTGTGGCAACGAAATTGCGTGAAACCACCCCAAACATGAGTTTTGGACCTAAAGTAATGGATTGGGCATGTTCGTTGCGAAAAAAGAAGAAATGGTTCCGGTGTCAAAAACTCGTGCTTTGAATGCAATCCAACACCCATTTTCGGAATGGGTGACGTGCGGCAATGAAATTGCGCGAAACCACCCCAAACATGAGTTTTGGACCTACATTAGTGGATTGGGCATGTTCGTTGCGAAAAACGAAGAAATATTCCGGTGGCAAAAACTCGTGCTTTGTTTGCACCGCGACACCTGTTTTCGGAATGGGTGACGTGCGGCAACGAAATTGCGCGAAACCACCCAAACATGAGTTTTGGACCTAAATTACTGGATTGGGCATGTTCGTTGCGAAAACGAAGAAATGGTTCCGGTGGCAAAAACTCGTGCTTTGCATGCACCCCGACACCCGTTTTCGGAATGGGTGACGTCCGGCAACGAAATTGCGCGAAACAACCCCAAACATGAGTTTTGGACCTAAAGTAGTGGATTGGGCATGTTCATTGCGAAAAACGAAGAAATGGTTCCGGTGGCAAAAACTCGTGCTTGTATGCACCCCAATACCCGTTTTCGGAATGGGTGACGTGCGGCAACGAAATTTCGCGAAACCACCCCAAACATGTGTTTTGGACCTAAAGTAGTGGATTGGCCATGTTCGTTGCAAAAAATGAAGAAATGGTTCCGGTGGCAAAAACTCGTGCTTTGAATGCATTCCAACACCCATTTTCGGAATGGGTGACGTGCGGCAATGAAATTGCGCGAAACCACCCCAAACATGAGTTTTGGACCTAAATTGGTGGATTGGGCATGTTCGTTGCGAAAAACGAAGAAATGGTTCCGGTGGCAAAAACTCGTGCTTTGTATGCACCGCGACACTTGTTTTCGGAATGGGTGACGTGCGGCAACGAAATTGCGCGAAACCACCCCAAACATGAGTTTTGGACCTAAATTACTGGATTGGGCATGTTCGTTGCGAAAAACGAAGAAATGGTTCCGGTGGCAAAAACTCGTGCTTTGTATGCACCGCGACACCTATTTTCGGAATGGGTGACGTGCGGCAACGAAATTGCGCGAAACCACCCCAAACATGAGTTTTGGACCTAAAGTAGTGGATTGGGCATGTTCATTGCGAAAAACGAAGAAATGGTTCCGGTGGCAAAAACTCGTGCTTGTATGCACCTCGATACCCATTTTCGGAATGGGTGACGTGAAGCAACGAAATTTCGCGAAACCACCCCAAACATGTGTTTTGGACCTAAAGTAGTGGATTGGGCATGTTCGTTGCGAAAAACGAAGAAATGGTTCCGGTGGCAAAAACTCGTGCTTTGTATGCACCGCGACACCCGTTTTCGGAATGAGTGACGTGCGGCAATGAAATTGCGCGAAACCACCCCAAACATGAGTTTTGGACCTAAAGTAGTGGATTGGGCATGTTCGTTGCGAAAAAAGAAGAAATGGTTCCGATGGCAAAAACTCGTGCTTTGTATGCACCGCGACACCCGTTTTCGGAATGAGTGACGTGCGACAATGAAATTGCGTGAAACCACCCCAAACATGAGTTTTGGACCTAAAGTAGTGGATTGGGCATGTTCGTTGCGAAAAACGAAGAAACGGTTCCGGTGGCAAAAACTCGTGCTTTGAATGCAATCCAACACCCATTTTCGAAATGGGTGACGTGCAGCAACGGAATTGCGCGAAACCACCCCAAACATGAGTTTTGGACCTAAATTAGTGGATTGGGCATGTTCGTTGCGAAAAACGAAGAAATGGTTCTGGTGGCAAAAACTCGAGCTTTGTTTGTACCGCGACACCCGTTTTCGGAATGGGTGACGTGCGGCAACGAAATTGCGCGAAACCACCCCAAACATGAGTTTTGGACCTAAATTACTAGATTGGGCATGTTCGTTGCGAAAAACGAAGAAATGGTTGCGGTGGCAAAAACACGTGCTTTGTATGCACCCTGACACCCGTTTTCGGAATGGGTGACGTGCGGCAACGAAATTGCGCGAAACTGACATGAGTTTTGGACCTAAAGTAGTGGATTGGGCCTGTTCGTTGCGAAAAACGAAGAAATGGTTCCGGCGGCAAAAACTCGTGCTTGTATGCGCCCCGACACCCGTTTTCGGACTGGGTGACGTGCGGCAACGAAATTGCGCGAAACCACCCCAAACATGAGTTTTAGACCTAAAGTAGTGGATTGGCCATGTTCGTTGCGAAAAACGAAGAAATGGTTCCGGTTGCAAAAACTCGTGCTTTGAATGCAATCCAACACCCATTTTCGGAGTGGGTGACGTGCGGCAATGAAATTGCGCGAAACCACCCCAAACATGAGTTTTGGACCTAAATTAGTGGATTGGGCATGTTCGTTGCGAAAAACGAAGAAATGGTTCCGGTGGCAAAAACTCGTGCTTTGTATGCACCGCGACACCTGTTTTCGGAATTGGTGACGTGCGGCAACGAAATTGCGCGAAACCACCCCAAACATGAGTTTTGGACCTAAATTACTGGATTGGGCATGTTCGTTGCGAAAAACGAAGAAATGGTTCCGGTGGCAAAAACTCGTGCTTTGTATGCACCGCGACACCTGTTTTCGGAATGGGTGACGTGCGGCAACGAAATTGCACGAAACCACCCCAAACATGAGTTTTGGACCTAAAGTAGTGGATTGGGCATGTTCATTGCGAAAAACGAAGAAATGGTTCCGGTGGCAAAAACTCGTGCTTGTTTGCACCCCGATACCCGTTTTTGGAATGGGTGACGTGCGGCAACAAAATTTCGCGAAACCACCCCAGACATGTGTTTTGGACCTAAAGTAGTGGATTGGGCATGTTCGTTGCGAAAAACGAAGAAATGGTTCCGGTGGCAAAAACTCGTGCTTTGTATGCACCGCGACACCCGTTTTCGGAATGAGTGACGTGCGGCAATGAAATTGCGCGAAACCACCCCAAACATGAGTTTTGGACCTAAAGTAGTGGATTGGGCATGTTCGTTGCGAAAAACGAAGAAATGGTTCCGATGGCAAAAACTCGTGCTTTGTATGCACCGCGACACCCGTTTTCGGAATGAGTGACGTGCGGCAATGAAATTGCACGAAACCACCCCAAACATGAGTTTTGGACCTAAAGTAGTGGATTGGGCATGTTCGTTGCGAAAAACGAAGAAACGGTTCTGGTGGCAAAAACTCGTGCTTTGAATGCAATCCAACACCCATTTTCGGAATGGTGACGTGCAGCAACGAAATTGCGCGAAACCACCATGAGTTTTGGACCTAAATTAGTGGATTGGGCATGTTCGTTGCGAAAAACGAAGAAATGGTTCTGGTGGCAAAAACTCGTGCTTTGTATGTACCGCGACACCCGTTTTCGGAATGGGTGATGTGCGGCAACGAAATTGCGCGAAACCACCCCAAACATGAGTTTTGGACCTAAATTACTGGATTGGGCATGTTCGTTGCGAAAAACAAAGAAATGGTTGCGGTGGCAAAAACACGTGCTTTGTATGCACCCTGACACCCGTTTTCGGAATGGGTGACGTGCGGCAACGAAATTGCGCGAAACTGACATGAGTTTTGGACATAAAGTAGTGGATTGGGCATGTGCGTTGCGAAAAACGAAGAAATGGTTCCGGCGGCAAAAACTCGTGCTTGTATGCACCCCGACACCCGTTTTCGGACTGGGTGACGTGCGGCAACGAAATTGCGCGAAACCACCCCAAACATGAGTTTTAGACCTAAAGTAGTGGATTGGCCATGTTCGTTGCGAAAAACGAAGAAATGGTTTCAGTGGCAAAAACTCGTGCTTGTATGCACCTCGACACCCGTTTTCGGAATGGGTGACGTGCGGCAACGAAATTGCGCGAAACCACCCCAAACATGTGTTTTGGACCTAAAGTAGTGGATTGGGAATGTTCGTTGCGAAAAACGAAGAAATGGTTCCGGTGGCAAAAACTCGTGCTTTGAATGCAATCCAACACCCATTTTCGGAATGGGTGACGTGTGGCAACGAAATTGCGTGAAACCACCCCAAACATGAGTTTTGGACCTAAAGTAATGGATTGGGCATGTTCGTTGCGAAAAAAGAAGAAATGGTTCCGGTGTCAAAAACTCGTGCTTTGAATGCAATCCAACACCCATTTTCGGAATGGGTGACGTGAGGCAATGAAATTGCGCGAAACCACCCCAAACATGAGTTTTGGACCTACATTAGTGGATTGGGCATGTTCGTTGCGAAAAACGAAGAAATATTCCGGTGGCAAAAACTCGTGCTTTGTTTGCACCGCGACACATGTTTTCGGAATGGGTGACGTGCGGCAACGAAATTGCGCGAAACCACCCAAACATGAGTTTTGGACCTAAATTACTGGATTGGGCATGTTCGTTGCGAAAACGAAGAAATGGTTCCGGTGGCAAAAACTCCTGCTTTGCATGCACCCCGACACCCGTTTTCGGAATGGGTGACGTCCGGCAACGAAATTGCGCGAAACAACCCCAAACATGAGTTTTGGACCTAAAGTAGTGGATTGGGCATGTTCATTGCGAAAAACGAAGAAATGGTTCCGGTGGCAAAAACTCGTGCTTGTATGCACCCCAATACCCGTTTTCGGAATGGGTGACGTGCGGCAACGAAATTTCGCGAAACCACCCCAAACATGTGTTTTGGACCTAAAGTAGTGGATTGGCCATGTTCGTTGCAAAAAATGAAGAAATGGTTCCGGTGGCAAAAACTCGTGCTTTGAATGCATTCCAACACCCATTTTCGGAATGGGTGACGTGCGGCAATGAAATTGCGCGAAACCACCCCAAACATGAGTTTTGGACCTAAATTGGTGGATTGGGCATGTTCGTTGCGAAAAACGAAGAAATGGTTCCGGTGGCAAAAACTCGTGCTTTGTATGCACCGCGACACTTGTTTTCGGAATGGGTGACGTGCGGCAACGAAATTGCGCGAAACCACCCCAAACATGAGTTTTGGACCTAAATTACTGGATTGGGCATGTTCGTTGCGAAAAACGAAGAAATGGTTCCGGTGGCAAAAACTCGTGCTTTGTATGCACCGCGACACCTATTTTCGGAATGGGTGACGTGCGGCAACGAAATTGCGCGAAACCACCCCAAACATGAGTTTTGGACCTAAAGTAGTGGATTGGGCATGTTCGTTGCGAAAAACGAAGAAATGGTTCCGGTGGCAAAAACTCGTGCTTTGTATGCACCGCGACACCCGTTTTCGGAATGAGTGACGTGCGGCAATGAAATTGCGCGAAACCACCCCAAACATGAGTTTTGGACCTAAAGTAGTGGATTGGGCATGTTCGTTGCGAAAAAAGAAGAAATGGTTCCGATGGCAAAAACTCGTGCTTTGTATGCACCGCGACACCCGTTTTCGGAATGAGTGACGTGCGACAATGAAATTGCGTGAAACCACCCCAAACATGAGTTTTGGACCTAAAGTAGTGGATTGGGCATGTTCGTTGCGAAAAACGAAGAAACGGTTCCGGTGGCAAAAACTCGTGCTTTGAATGCAATCCAACACCCATTTTCGAAATGGGTGACGTGCAGCAACGGAATTGCGCGAAACCACCCCAAACATGAGTTTTGGACCTAAATTAGTGGATTGGGCATGTTCGTTGCGAAAAACGAAGAAATGGTTCTGGTGGCAAAAACTCGAGCTTTGTTTGTACCGCGACACCCGTTTTCGGAATGGGTGACGTGCGGCAACGAAATTGCGCGAAACCACCCCAAACATGAGTTTTGGACCTAAATTACTAGATTGGGCATGTTCGTTGCGAAAAACGAAGAAATGGTTGCGGTGGCAAAAACACGTGCTTTGTATGCACCCTGACACCCGTTTTCGGAATGGGTGACGTGCGGCAACGAAATTGCGCGAAACTGACATGAGTTTTGGACCTAAAGTAGTGGATTGGGCCTGTTCGTTGCGAAAAACGAAGAAATGGTTCCGGCGGCAAAAACTCGTGCTTGTATGCGCCCCGACACCCGTTTTCGGACTGGGTGACGTGCGGCAACGAAATTGCGCGAAACCACCCCAAACATGAGTTTTAGACCTAAAGTAGTGGATTGGCCATGTTCGTTGCGAAAAACGAAGAAATGGTTCCGGTTGCAAAAACTCGTGCTTTGAATGCAATCCAACACCCATTTTCGGAATGGGTGACGTGCGGCAATGAAATTGCGCGAAACCACCCCAAACATGAGTTTTGGACCTAAATTAGTGGATTGGGCATGTTCGTTGCGAAAAACGAAGAAATGGTTCTGGTGGCAAAAACTCGTGCTTTGTATGCACCGCGACAACTGTTTTCGGAATTGGTGACGTGCGGCAACGAAATTGCGCGAAACCACCCCAAACATGAGTTTTGGACCTAAATTACTGGATTGGGCATGTTCGTTGCGAAAAACGAAGAAATGGTTCCGGTGGCAAAAACTCGTGCTTTGTATGCACCGCGACACCTGTTTTCGGAATGGGTGACGTGCGGCAACGAAATTGCGCGAAACCACCCCAAACATGAGTTTTGGACCTAAAGTAGTGGATTGGGCATGTTCATTGCGAAAAACGAAGAAATGGTTCTGGTGGCAAAAACTCGTGCTTGTTTGCACCCCGATACCCGTTTTTGGAATGGGTGACGTGCGGCAACAAAATTTCGCGAAACCACCCCAGACATGTGTTTTGGACCTAAAGTAGTGGATTGGGCATGTTCGTTGCGAAAAACGAAGAAATGGTTCCGGTGGCAAAAACTCGTGCTTTGTATGCACCGCGACACCCGTTTTCGGAATGAGTGACGTGCGGCAATGAAATTGCGCGAAACCACCCCAAACATGAGTTTTGGACCTAAAGTAGTGGATTGGGCATGTTCGTTGCGAAAAACGAAGAAATGGTTCCGATGGCAAAAACTCGTGCTTTGTATGCACCGCGACACCCGTTTTCGGAATGAGTGACGTGCGGCAATGAAATTGCGCGAAACCACCCCAAACATGAGTTTTGGACCTAAAGTAGTGGATTGGGCATGTTCGTTGCGAAAAACGAAGAAACGGTTCCGGTGGCAAAAACTCGTGCTTTGAATGCAATCCAACACCCATTTTCGGAATGGTGACGTGCAGCAACGAAATTGCGCGAAACCACCATGAGTTTTGGACCTAAATTAGTGGATTGGGCATGTTCGTTGCGAAAAACGAAGAAATTGTTCTGGTGGCAAAAACTCGTGCTTTGTATGTACCGCGACACCCGTTTTCGGAATGGGTGATGTGCGGCAACGAAATTGCGCGAAACCACCCCAAACATGAGTTTTGGACCTAAATTACTGGATTGGGCATGTTCGTTGCGAAAAACAAAGAAATGGTTGCGGTGGCAAAAACACGTGCTTTGTATGCACCCTGACACCCGTTTTCGGAATGGGTGACATGCGGCAACGAAATTGCGCGAAACTGACATGAGTTTTGGACATAAAGTAGTGGATTGGGCATGTGCGTTGCGAAAAACGAAGAAATGGTTCCGGCGGCAAAAACTCGTGCTTGTATGCACCCCGACACCCGTTTTCGGACTGGGTGACGTGCGGCAACGAAATTGCGCGAAACCACCCCAAACATGAGTTTTAGACCTAAAGTAGTGGATTGGCCATGTTCGTTGCGAAAAACGAAGAAATGGTTTCAGTGGCAAAAACTCGTGCTTGTATGCACCTCGACACCCGTTTTCGGAATGGGTGACGTGCGGCAACGAAATTGCGCGAAACCACCCCAAACATGTGTTTTGGACCTAAAGTAGTGGATTGGGAATGTTCGTTGCGAAAAACGAAGAAATGGTTCCGGTGGCAAAAACTCGTGCTTTGAATGCAATCCAACACCCATTTTCGGAATGGGTGACGTGTGGCAACGAAATTGCGTGAAACCACCCCAAACATGAGTTTTGGACCTAAAGTAATGGATTGGGCATGTTCGTTGCGAAAAAAGAAGAAATGGTTCCGGTGTCAAAAACTCGTGCTTTGAATGCAATCCAACACCCATTTTCGGAATGGGTGACGTGAGGCAATGAAATTGCGCGAAACCACCCCAAACATGAGTTTTGGACCTACATTAGTGGATTGGGCATGTTCGTTGCGAAAAACGAAGAAATATTCCGGTGGCAAAAACTCGTGCTTTGTTTGCACCGCGACACATGTTTTCGGAATGGGTGACGTGCGGCAACGAAATTGCGCGAAACCACCCAAACATGAGTTTTGGACCTAAATTACTGGATTGGGCATGTTCGTTGCGAAAACGAAGAAATGGTTCCGGTGGCAAAAACTCGTGCTTTGCATGCACCCCGACACCCGTTTTCGGAATGGGTGACGTCCGGCAACGAAATTGCGCGAAACAACCCCAAACATGAGTTTTGGACCTAAAGTAGTGGATTGGGCATGTTCATTGCGAAAAACGAAGAAATGGTTCCGGTGGCAAAAACTCGTGCTTGTATGCACCCCAATACCCGTTTTCGGAATGGGTGACGTGCGGCAACGAAATTTCGCGAAACCACCCCAAACATGTGTTTTGGACCTAAAGTAGTGGATTGGCCATGTTCGTTGCAAAAAATGAAGAAATGGTTCCGGTGGCAAAAACTCGTGCTTTGAATGCATTCCAACACCCATTTTCGGAATGGGTGACGTGCGGCAATGAAATTGCGCGAAACCACCCCAAACATGAGTTTTGGACCTAAATTGGTGGATTGGGCATGTTCGTTGCGAAAAACGAAGAAATGGTTCCGGTGGCAAAAACTCGTGCTTTGTATGCACCGCGACACTTGTTTTCGGAATGGGTGACGTGCGGCAACGAAATTGCGCGAAACCACCCCAAACATGAGTTTTGGACCTAAATTACTGGATTGGGCATGTTCGTTGCGAAAAACGAAGAAATGGTTCCGGTGGCAAAAACTCGTGCTTTGTATGCACCGCGACACCTATTTTCGGAATGGGTGACGTGCGGCAACGAAATTGCGCGAAACCACCCCAAACATGAGTTTTGGACCTAAAGTAGTGGATTGGGCATGTTCGTTGCGAAAAACGAAGAAATGGTTCCGGTGGCAAAAACTCGTGCTTTGTATGCACCGCGACACCCGTTTTCGGAATGAGTGACGTGCGGCAATGAAATTGCGCGAAACCACCCCAAACATGAGTTTTGGACCTAAAGTAGTGGATTGGGCATGTTCGTTGCGAAAAAAGAAGAAATGGTTCCGATGGCAAAAACTCGTGCTTTGTATGCACCGCGACACCCGTTTTCGGAATGAGTGACGTGCGACAATGAAATTGCGTGAAACCACCCCAAACATGAGTTTTGGACCTAAAGTAGTGGATTGGGCATGTTCGTTGCGAAAAACGAAGAAACGGTTCCGGTGGCAAAAACTCGTGCTTTGAATGCAATCCAACACCCATTTTCGAAATGGGTGACGTGCAGCAACGGAATTGCGCGAAACCACCCCAAACATGAGTTTTGGACCTAAATTAGTGGATTGGGCATGTTCGTTGCGAAAAACGAAGAAATGGTTCTGGTGGCAAAAACTCGAGCTTTGTTTGTACCGCGACACCCGTTTTCGGAATGGGTGACGTGCGGCAACGAAATTGCGCGAAACCACCCCAAACATGAGTTTTGGACCTAAATTACTAGATTGGGCATGTTCGTTGCGAAAAACGAAGAAATGGTTGCGGTGGCAAAAACACGTGCTTTGTATGCACCCTGACACCCGTTTTCGGAATGGGTGACGTGCGGCAACGAAATTGCGCGAAACTGACATGAGTTTTGGACCTAAAGTAGTGGATTGGGCCTGTTCGTTGCGAAAAACGAAGAAATGGTTCCGGCGGCAAAAACTCGTGCTTGTATGCGCCCCGACACCCGTTTTCGGACTGGGTGACGTGCGGCAACGAAATTGCGCGAAACCACCCCAAACATGAGTTTTAGACCTAAAGTAGTGGATTGGCCATGTTCGTTGCGAAAAACGAAGAAATGGTTCCGGTTGCAAAAACTCGTGCTTTGAATGCAATCCAACACCCATTTTCGGAATGGGTGACGTGCGGCAATGAAATTGCGCGAAACCACCCCAAACATGAGTTTTGGACCTAAATTAGTGGATTGGGCATGTTCGTTGCGAAAAACGAAGAAATGGTTCTGGTGGCAAAAACTCGTGCTTTGTATGCACCGCGACAACTGTTTTCGGAATTGGTGACGTGCGGCAACGAAATTGCGCGAAACCACCCCAAACATGAGTTTTGGACCTAAATTACTGGATTGGGCATGTTCGTTGCGAAAAACGAAGAAATGGTTCCGGTGGCAAAAACTCGTGCTTTGTATGCACCGCGACACCTGTTTTCGGAATGGGTGACGTGCGGCAACGAAATTGCGCGAAACCACCCCAAACATGAGTTTTGGACCTAAAGTAGTGGATTGGGCATGTTCATTGCGAAAAACGAAGAAATGGTTCTGGTGGCAAAAACTCGTGCTTGTTTGCACCCCGATACCCGTTTTTGGAATGGGTGACGTGCGGCAACAAAATTTCGCGAAACCACCCCAGACATGTGTTTTGGACCTAAAGTAGTGGATTGGGCATGTTCGTTGCGAAAAACGAAGAAATGGTTCCGGTGGCAAAAACTCGTGCTTTGTATGCACCGCGACACCCGTTTTCGGAATGAGTGACGTGCGGCAATGAAATTGCGCGAAACCACCCCAAACATGAGTTTTGGACCTAAAGTAGTGGATTGGGCATGTTCGTTGCGAAAAACGAAGAAATGGTTCCGATGGCAAAAACTCGTGCTTTGTATGCACCGCGACACCCGTTTTCGGAATGAGTGACGTGCGGCAATGAAATTGCGCGAAACCACCCCAAACATGAGTTTTGGACCTAAAGTAGTGGATTGGGCATGTTCGTTGCGAAAAACGAAGAAACGGTTCCGGTGGCAAAAACTCGTGCTTTGAATGCAATCCAACACCCATTTTCGGAATGGTGACGTGCAGCAACGAAATTGCGCGAAACCACCATGAGTTTTGGACCTAAATTAGTGGATTGGGCATGTTCGTTGCGAAAAACGAAGAAATTGTTCTGGTGGCAAAAACTCGTGCTTTGTATGTACCGCGACACCCGTTTTCGGAATGGGTGATGTGCGGCAACGAAATTGCGCGAAACCACCCCAAACATGAGTTTTGGACCTAAATTACTGGATTGGGCATGTTCGTTGCGAAAAACAAAGAAATGGTTGCGGTGGCAAAAACACGTGCTTTGTATGCACCCTGACACCCGTTTTCGGAATGGGTGACATGCGGCAACGAAATTGCGCGAAACTGACATGAGTTTTGGACATAAAGTAGTGGATTGGGCATGTGCGTTGCGAAAAACGAAGAAATGGTTCCGGCGGCAAAAACTCGTGCTTGTATGCACCCCGACACCCGTTTTCGGACTGGGTGACGTGCGGCAACGAAATTGCGCGAAACCACCCCAAACATGAGTTTTAGACCTAAAGTAGTGGATTGGCCATGTTCGTTGCGAAAAACGAAGAAATGGTTTCGGTGGCAAAAACTCGTGCTTGTATGCACCTCGACACCCGTTTTCGGAATGGGTGACGTGCGGCAACGAAATTGCGCGAAACCACCCCAAACATGAGTTTTGGACCTAAATTAGTGGATTGGGCATGTTCGTTGTGAAAAACGAAGAAATGGTTCCAGTGGAAAAAAAACTCGTGCTTGTTTGCACCCTTGACACCCGTTTTCGGAATAGGTGACGTGCGGCAACGAAATTTCGCGAAACCACCCCAAACATGTGTTTTGGACCTAAAGTAGTGGATTGGGCATGTTCGTTGCGAAAAACGAAGAAATGGTTCCGGTGGCAAAAACTCGTGCTTTGTATGCACCCCGACACCCGTTTTTGGAATGGGTGACGTGCGACAATGAAATTGCGCGAAACCACCACAAACATGTGTTTTGGACCTAAAGTAGTGGATTGGGCATGTTCGTTGCGAAAAACGAAGAAATGGTTCCGGTGGCAAAAACTCGTGCTTTGTATGCACCGCGACACCCGTTTTCGGAATGAGTGACGTGCGGCAATGAAATTGCGCGAAACCACCCCAAACATGAGTTTTGGACCTAAAGTAGTGGATTGGGCATGTTCGTTGCGAAAAAAGAAGAAATGGTTCCGATGGCAAAAACTCGTGCTTTGTATGCACCGCGACACCCGTTTTCGGAATGAGTGACGTGCGACAATGAAATTGCGCGAAACCACCCCAAACATGAGTTTTGGACCTAAAGTAGTGGATTGGGCATGTTCGTTGCGAAAAACGAAGAAACGGTTCCGGTGGCAAAAACTCGTGCTTTGAATGCAATCCAACACCCATTTTCGGAATGGGTGACGTGCAGCAACGGAATTGCGCGAAACCACCCCAAACATGAGTTTTGGACCTAAATTAGTGGATTGGGCATGTTCGTTGTGAAAAACGAAGAAATGGTTCTGGTGGCAAAAACTCGAGCTTTGTTTGTACCGCGACACCCGTTTTCGGAATGGGTGACGTGCGGCAACGAAATTGCACGAAACCACCCCAAACATGAGTTTTGGACCTAAATTACTAGATTGGGCATGTTCGTTGCGAAAAATGAAGAAATGGTTTCGGTGGCAAAAACACGTGCTTTGTATGCACCCTGACACCCGTTTTCGGAATGGGTGACGTGCGGCAACGAAATTGCGCGAAACTGACATGAGTTTTGGACCTAAAGTAGTGGATTGGGCCTGTTCGTTGCGAAAAACGAAGAAATGGTTCCGGCGGCAAAAACTCGTGCTTGTATGCGCCCCGACACCCGTTTTCGGACTGGGTGACGTGCGGCAACGAAATTGCGCGAAACCACCCCAAACATGAGTTTTAGACGTAAAGTAGTGGATTGGCCATGTTCGTTGCGAAAAACGAAGAAATGGTTCCGGTTGCAAAAACTCGTGCTTTGAATGCAATCCAACACCCATTTTCGCAATGGGTGACGTGCGGCAATGAAATTGCGCGAAACCACCCCAAACATGAGTTTTGGACCTAAATTAGTGGATTGGGCATGTTCGTTGCGAAAACGAAGAAATGGTTCCGGTGGCAAAAACTCGTGCTTTGTATGCACCGCGACACCTGTTTTCGGAATGGGTGACGTGCGGCAACGAAATTGCGCGAAACCACCCCAAACATGAGTTTTGGACCTAAATTACTGGATTGGGCATGTTCGTTGCGAAAAACGAAGAAATGGTTCCGGTGGCAAAAACTCGTGCTTTGTATGCACCGCGACACCTGTTTTCGGAATGGGTGACGTGCGGCAACGAAATTGCGCGAAACCACCCCAAACATGAGTTTTGGACCTAAAGTTGTGGATTGGGCATGTTCATTGCGAAAAACGAAGAAATGGTTCCGGTGGCAAAAACTCGTGCTTGTATGCACCCCGATACCCGTTTTTGAATGGGTGACGTGCGGCAACAAAATTTCGCGAAACCACCCCAGACATGTGTTTTGGACCTAAAGTAGTGGATTGGGCATGTTCGTTGCGAAAAACGAAGAAATGGTTCCGGTGGCAAAAACTCGTGCTTTGTATGCACCGCGACACCCGTTTTCGGAATGAGTGACATGCGGCAATGAAATTGCGCGAAACCACCCCAAACATGAGTTTTGGACCTAAAGTAGTGGATTGGGCATGTTCGTTGCGAAAAACGAAGAAACGGTTCCGATGGCAAAAACTCGTGCTTTGTATGCACCGCGACACCCGTTTTCGGAATGAGTGACGTGCGGCAATGAAATTGCGCGAAACCACCCCAAACATGAGTTTTGGACCTAAATTAGTGGATTGGGCATGTTCGTTGTGAAAAACGAAGAAATGGTTCTGGTGGCAAAAACTCGAGCTTTGTTTGTACCGCGACACCCGTTTTCGGAATGGGTGACGTGCGGCAACGAAATTGCGCGAAACCACCCCAAACATGAGTTTTGGACCTAAATTACTAGATTGGGCATGTTCGTTGCGAAAAACGAAGAAATGGTTGCGGTGGCAAAAACACGTGCTTTGTATGCACCCTGACACCCGTTTTCGGAATGGGTGACGTGCGGCAACGAAATTGCGCGAAACTGACATGAGTTTTGGACCTAAAGTAGTGGATTGGGCCTGTTCGTTGCGAAAAACGAAGAAATGGTTCCGGCGGCAAAAACTCGTGCTTGTATGCGCCCCGACACCCGTTTTCGGACTGGGTGACGTGCGGCAACGAAATTGCGCGAAACCACCCCAAACATGAGTTTTAGACGTAAAGTAGTGGATTGGCCATGTTCGTTGCGAAAAACGAATAAATGGTTCCGGTTGCAAAAACTCGTGCTTTGAATGCAATCCAACACCCATTTTCGGAATGGTGACGTGCAGCAACGAAATTGCGCGAAACCACCATGAGTTTTGGACCTAAATTAGTGGATTGGGCATGTTCGTTGCGAAAAACGAAGAAATGGTTCTGGTGGCAAAAACTCGTGCTTTGTATGTACCGCGACACCCGTTTTCGGAATGGGTGATGTGCGGCAACGAAATTGCGCGAAACCACCCCAAACATGAGTTTTGGACCTAAATTACTGGATTGGGCATGTTCGTTGCGAAAAACAAAGAAATGGTTGCGGTGGCAAAAACACGTGCTTTGTATGCACCCTGACACCCGTTTTCGGAATGGGTGACATGCGGCAACGAAATTGCGCGAAACTGACATGAGTTTTGGACATAAAGTAGTGGATTGGGCATGTGCGTTGCGAAAAACGAAGAAATGGTTCCGGCGGCAAAAACTCGTGCTTGTATGCACCCCGACACCCGTTTTCGGACTGGGTGACGTGCGGCAACGAAATTGCGCGAAACCACCCCAAACATGAGTTTTAGACCTAAAGTAGTGGATTGGCCATGTTCGTTGCGAAAAACGAAGAAATGGTTTCGGTGGCAAAAACTCGTGCTTGTATGCACCTCGACACCCGTTTTCGGAATGGGTGACGTGCGGCAACGAAATTGCGCGAAACCACCCCAAACATGAGTTTTGGACCTAAATTAGTGGATTGGGCATGTTCGTTGTGAAAAACGAAGAAATGGTTCCAGTGGAAAAAAAACTCGTGCTTGTTTGCACCCTCGACACCCGTTTTCGGAATAGGTGACGTGCGGCAACGAAATTTCGCGAAACCACCCCAAACATGTGTTTTGGACCTAAAGTAGTGGATTGGGCATGTTCGTTGCGAAAAACGAAGAAATGGTTCCGGTGGCAAAAACTCGTGCTTTGTATGCACCCCGACACCCGTTTTTGGAATGGGTGACGTGCGACAATGAAATTGCGCGAAACCACCACAAACATGTGTTTTGGACCTAAAGTAGTGGATTGGGCATGTTCGTTGCGAAAAACGAAGAAATGGTTCCGGTGGCAAAAACTCGTGCTTTGTATGCACCGCGACACCTGTTTTCGGAATGAGTGACGTGCGGCAATGAAATTGCGCGAAACCACCCCAAACATGAGTTTTGGACCTAAAGTAGTGGATTGGGCATGTTCGTTGCGAAAAAAGAAGAAATGGTTCCGATGGCAAAAACTCGTGCTTTGTATGCACCGCGACACCCGTTTTCGGAATGAGTGACGTGCGACAATGAAATTGCGCGAAACCACCCCAAACATGAGTTTTGGACCTAAAGTAGTGGATTGGGCATGTTCGTTGCGAAAAACGAAGAAACGGTTCCGGTGGCAAAAACTCGTGCTTTGAATGCAATCCAACACCCATTTTCGGAATGGGTGACGTGCAGCAACGGAATTGCGCGAAACCACCCCAAACATGAGTTTTGGACCTAAATTAGTGGATTGGGCATGTTCGTTGTGAAAAACGAAGAAATGGTTCTGGTGGCAAAAACTCGAGCTTTGTTTGTACCGCGACACCCGTTTTCGGAATGGGTGACGTGCGGCAACGAAATTGCACGAAACCACCCCAAACATGAGTTTTGGACCTAAATTACTAGATTGGGCATGTTCGTTGCGAAAAATGAAGAAATGGTTTCGGTGGCAAAAACACGTGCTTTGTATGCACCCTGACACCCGTTTTCGGAATGGGTGACGTGCGGCAACGAAATTGCGCGAAACTGACATGAGTTTTGGACCTAAAGTAGTGGATTGGGCCTGTTCGTTGCGAAAAACGAAGAAATGGTTCCGGCGGCAAAAACTCGTGCTTGTATGCGCCCCGACACCCGTTTTCGGACTGGGTGACGTGCGGCAACGAAATTGCGCGAAACCACCCCAAACATGAGTTTTAGACGTAAAGTAGTGGATTGGCCATGTTCGTTGCGAAAAACGAAGAAATGGTTCCGGTTGCAAAAACTCGTGCTTTGAATGCAATCCAACACCCATTTTCGCAATGGGTGACGTGCGGCAATGAAATTGCGCGAAACCACCCCAAACATGAGTTTTGGACCTAAATTAGTGGATTGGGCATGTTCGTTGCGAAAACGAAGAAATGGTTCCGGTGGCAAAAACTCGTGCTTTGTATGCACCGCGACACCTGTTTTCGGAATGGGTGACGTGCGGCAACGAAATTGCGCGAAACCACCCCAAACATGAGTTTTGGACCTAAATTACTGGATTGGGCATGTTCGTTGCGAAAAACGAAGAAATGGTTCCGGTGGCAAAAACTCGTGCTTTGTATGCACCGCGACACCTGTTTTCGGAATGGGTGACGTGCGGCAACGAAATTGCGCGAAACCACCCCAAACATGAGTTTTGGACCTAAAGTTGTGGATTGGGCATGTTCATTGCGAAAAACGAAGAAATGGTTCCGGTGGCAAAAACTCGTGCTTGTATGCACCCCGATACCCGTTTTTTGAATGGGTGACGTGCGGCAACAAAATTTCGCGAAACCACCCCAGACATGTGTTTTGGACCTAAAGTAGTGGATTGGGCATGTTCGTTGCGAAAAACGAAGAAATGGTTCCGGTGGCAAAAACTCGTGCTTTGTATGCACCGCGACACCCGTTTTCGGAATGAGTGACGTGCGGCAATGAAATTGCGCGAAACCACCCCAAACATGAGTTTTGGACCTAAAGTAGTGGATTGGGCATGTTCGTTGCGAAAAACGAAGAAATGGTTCCGATGGCAAAAACTCGTGCTTTGTATGCACCGCGACACCCGTTTTCGGAATGAGTGACGTGCGGCAATGAAATTGCGCGAAACCACCCCAAACATGAGTTTTGGACCTAAAGTAGTGGATTGGGCATGTTCGTTGCGAAAAACGAAGAAACGGTTCCGGTGGCAAAAACTCGTGCTTTGAATGCAATCCAACACCCATTTTCGGAATGGGTGACGTGCAGCAACGAAATTGCGCGAAACCACCCCAAACATGAGTTTTGGACCTAAATTAGTGGATTGGGCATGTTCGTTGTGAAAAACGAAGAAATGGTTCTGGTGGCAAAAACTCGAGCTTTGTTTGTACCGCGACACCCGTTTTCGGAATGGGTGACGTGCGGCAACGAAATTACGCGAAACCACCCCAAACATGAGTTTTGGACCTAAATTACTAGATTGGGCATGTTCGTTGCGAAAAACGAAGAAATGGTTGCGGTGGCAAAAACATGTGCTTTGTATGCACCCTGACACCCGTTTTCGGAATGGGTGACGTGCGGCAACGAAATTGCGCGAAACTGACATGAGTTTTGGACCTAAAGTAGTGGATTGGGCCTGTTCGTTGCGAAAAACGAAGAAATGGTTCCGGCGGCAAAAACTCGTGCTTGTATGCGCCCCGACACCCGTTTTCGGACTGGGTGACGTGCGGCAACGAAATTGCGCGAAACCACCCCAAACATGAGTTTTAGACGTAAAGTAGTGGATTGGCCATGTTCGTTGCGAAAAACGAAGAAATGGTTCCGGTTGCAAAAACTCGTGCTTTGAATGCAATCCAACACCCATTTTCGCAATGGGTGACGTGCGGCAATGAAATTGCGCGAAACCACCCCAAACATGAGTTTTGGACCTAAATTAGTGGATTGGGCATGTTCGTTGCGAAAACGAAGAAATGGTTCCGGTGGCAAAAACTCGTGCTTTGTATGCACCGCGACACCTGTTTTCGGAATGGGTGACGTGCGGCAACGAAATTGCGCGAAACCACCCCAAACATGAGTTTTGGACCTAAATTACTGGATTGGGCATGTTCGTTGCGAAAAACGAAGAAATGGTTCCGGTGGCAAAAACTCGTGCTTTGTATGCACCGCGACACCTGTTTTCGGAATGGGTGACGTGCGGCAACGAAATTGCGCGAAACCACCCCAAACATGAGTTTTGGACCTAAAGTTGTGGATTGGGCATGTTCATTGCGAAAAACGAAGAAATGGTTCCGGTGGCAAAAACTTGTGCTTGTATGCACCCCGATACCCGTTTTTTGAATGGGTGACGTGCGGCAACAAAATTTCGCGAAACCACCCCAGACATGTGTTTTGGACCTAAAGTAGTGGATTGGGCATGTTCGTTGCGAAAAACGAAGAAATGGTTCCGGTGGCAAAAACTCGTGCTTTGTATGCACCGCGACACCCGTTTTCGGAATGAGTGACGTGCGGCAATGAAATTGCGGGAAACCACCCCAAACATGAGTTTTGGACCTAAAGTAGTGGATTGGGCATGTTCGTTGCGAAAAACGAAGAAATGGTTCCGATGGCAAAAACTCGTGCTTTGTATGCACCGCGACACCCGTTTTCGGAATGAGTGACGTGCGGCAATGAAATTGCGCGAAACCACCCCAAACATGAGTTTTGGACCTAAAGTAGTGGATTGGGCATGTTCGTTGCGAAAAACGAAGAAACGGTTCCGGTGGCAAAAACTCGTGCTTTGAATGCAATCCAACACCCATTTTCGGAATGGTACGTGCAGCAACGAAATTGCGCGAAACCACCCCAAACATGAGTTTTGGACCTAAATTAGTGGATTGGGCATGTTCGTTGCGAAAAACGAAGAAATGGTTCTGGTGGCAAAAACTCGTGCTTTGTATGTACCGCGACACCCGTTTTCGGAATGGGTGATGTGCGGCAACGAAATTGCGCGAAACCACCCCAAACATGAGTTTTGGACCTAAATTACTGGATTGGGCATGTTCGTTGCGAAAAAACGAAGAAATGGTTGCGGTGGCAAAAACACCCGTTTTCGGAATGGGTGACGTGCGGCAACGAAATTGCGCGAAACTGACATGAGTTTTGGACATAAAGTAGTGGATTGGGCATGTTCGTTGCGAAAAACGAAGAAATGGTTCCGGCGGCAAAAACTCGTGCTTGTATGCACCCCGACACCCGTTTTCGGACTGGGTGACGTGCGGCAACGAAATTGCGCGAAACCACCCCAAACATGAGTTTTGGACCTAAATTACTGGATTGGGCATGTTCGTTGCGAAAAAACGAAGAAATGGTTTCGGTGGCAAAAACTCGTGCTTGTATGCACCTCGACACCCGTTTTCGGAATGGGTGACGTGCGGCAACGAAATTGCGCGAAACCACCCCAAACTGACCTAAATTAGTGGATTGGGCATGTTCGTTGTGAAAACGAAGAAATGGTTCCAGTGGAAAAAAAACTCGTGCTTGTTTGCACCCCGACACCCGTTTTCGGAATAGGTGACGTGCGGGAACGAAATAGCGCGAAACCACCCCAAATATGAGTTTTGGACCTAAAGTAGTGGATTGGGCATGTTCGTTGCGAAAAACGAAGAAATGGTTCCGGTGGCAAAAACTCGTGCTTTGTATGCACCCCGACACCCGTTTTTGGAATGGGTGACGTGCGACAATGAAATTGCGCGAAACCACCACAAACATGTGTTTTGGACCTAAAGTAGTGGATTGGGCATGTTCGTTGCGAAAAACATAGAAATGGTTTCGGTGGCAAAAACTCGTGCTTGTATGCACCCCGACACCCGTTTTCGGAATGTGTGACGTGCGGCAACGAAATTGCGCGAAACCACACCAAACATTAGTTTTGGACCTAAAGTAGTGGATTGGGCTTGTTCGTTGCGAAAAACGAAGAAATGGTTCCGGTGGCAAAAAACTCGTGCTTGTATGCACCTCGACACCCGTTTTTGGAATGGGTGACGTGCGGCAACGAAATTGCGCGAAACCACCCGAAACATGAGTTTTGGACCTAAATTAGTGGATTGGGCATGTTCGTTGCTAAAAACGAAGAAATGGTTCCGGTGGCAAAAACTCGTGCTTTGTATGCACCCCGACACCCGTTTTCGGAATGGGTGACGTGCGGCAACGAAATTGCGCGAAACCACCCCAAACATGAGTTTTGGACCTAAATTACTGGATTGGGCATGTTCGTTGCGAAAAACGAAGAAATGGTTCCGGTGGCAAAAACACGTGCTTTTTATGCACCCTGACACCCGTTTTCGGAATGGATGACGTGCGGCAACGAAATTGCGCGAAACTGACATGAGTTTTGGACCTAAAGTAATGGATTGGGCATGTTCGTTGCGAAAAACGAAGAAATGGTTCCGGCGGCAAAAACTCGTGCTTGTATGCATCCCGACACCCGTTTTCGGAATGGGTGACGTGCGGCAACGAAATTGCGCGAAACCACCCCAAACATGAGTTTTAGACCTAAAGTAGTGGATTGGCCATGTTCATTGCGAAAAACGAAGAAATGGTTCCGGTGGCAAAAACTCGTGCTTGTATGCACCCCGACACCCGTTTTTGGAATGGGTGACGTGCGACAACGAAATTGCGCGAAACCACCCCAAACATGTGTTTTGGACCTAAAGTAGTTGATTGGGAATGTTCGTTGCGAAAAACGAAGAAATGGTTCCAGTGGAAAAAACTCGTGCTTGTTTGCACCCCGACACCCGTTTTCGGAATGGGTGACGTGCGGCAACGAAATTGCGCGAAACCACCCCAAACATGAGTTTTGGACCTAAAGTAGTGGATTGGGCATGTTCGTTGCGAAAAACAAAGAAATGGTTCCGGTGGCAAAAACTCGTGCTTGTATGCACCCCGACACCCGATTTCGGAATGGGTGACGTGCGACAACGAAATTGCGCGAAACCACCCCAAACATGTGTTTTGGACCTAAAGTAGTGGATTGGGCATGTTCATTGTGAAAAACGAAGAAATGGTTCCGTTGGCAAAAACTCATGCTTGTATGCACCCTGATACCCGTTTTCGGAATGGGTGACGTGCGGCAACGAAATTGCGCGAAACCACCCCAAACATGAGTCTTGGACCTAAATTAGTGGATTGGGCATGTTCGTTGCGAAAAACGAAGAAATGGTTCCGGTGGCAAAAACTCATGCTTTGTATGCACCCCGACACCCGTTTTCGGAATGGGTGACGTGCGACAACGAAATTGCGCGAAACCACCCCAAACATGAGTTTTGGACCTAAATTACTGGATTGGGCATGTTCGTTGCGAAAAACGAAGAAATGGTTCCGGTGGTAAAAACTCGTGCTTTGTATGCACCGCGACACCTGTTTTCGGAATGGGTGACGTGCGGCAACGAAATTGCGCGAAACCACCCCAAACATGAGTTTTGGACCTAAAGTAGTGGATTGGGCATGTTCATTGCGAAAAACGAAGAAATGGTTCCGGTGGCAAAAACTCGTGCTTGTATGCACCCCGATACCCGTTTTCGGAATGGGTGACGTGCGGCAACGAAATTTCGCGAAACCACCCCAAACATGTGTTTTGGACCAAAAGTAGTGGATTGGGCATGTTCGTTGCGAAAAACGAAGAAATGGTTCCGGTGGCAAAAACTCGTGCTTTGTATGCACCGCGACACCCGTTTTCGGAATGAGTGACGTGCGACAATGAAATTGCGCGAAACCACCCCAAACATGAGTTTTGGACCTAAAGTAGTGGATTGGGCATGTTCGTTGCGAAAAACGAAGAAATGGTTCCGATGGCAAAAACTCGTGCTTTGTATGCACCGCGACACCCGTTTTCGGAATGAGTGACGTGCGGCAATGAAATTGCGCGAAACCACCCCAAACATGAGTTTTGGACCTAAAGTAGTGGATTGGGCATGTTCGTTGCGAAAAACGAAGAAACGGTTCAGGTGGCAAACACTCGTGCTTTGAATGCAATCCAACACCCATTTTCGGAATGGTGACGTGCAGCAACGAAATTGCGCGAAACCACCCCAAACATGAGTTTTGGACCTAAATTAGTGGATTGGGCATGTTCGTTGCGAAAAACGAAGAAATGGTTCTGGTGGCAAAAACTCGTGCTTTGTATGTACCGCGACACCCGTTTTCGGAATGGGTGATGTGCGGCAACGAAATTGCGCGAAACCACCCCAAACATGAGTTTTGCACCTAAATTACTGGATTGGGCATGTTCGTTGCGAAAAACGAAGAAATGGTTGCTGTGGCAAAAACACGTGCTTTGTATGCACCCTGACACCCGTTTTCGGAATGGGTGACGTGCGGCAACGAAATTGCGCGAAACTGACATGAGTTTTGGACCTAAAGTAGTGGATTGGCCATGTTCGTTGCGAAAAATGAAGAAATGGTTCCGGTGGCAAAAACTCGTGCTTGTATGCACCTCGACACCCGTTTTCGGAATGGGTGACGTGCGGCAACGAAATTGCGCGAAACCACCCCAAACATGAGTTTTGGACCTAAATTAGTGGATTGGGCATGTTCGTTGTGAAAAACGAAGAAATGGTTCCAATGGAAAAAAACTCGTGCTTGTTTGCACCCCGACACCCGTTTTCGGAATAGGTGACGTGCGGGAACGAAATAGCGCGAAACCACCCCAAATATGAGTTTTGGACCTAAAGTAGTGGATTGGGCATGTTCGTTGCGAAAAACGAAGAAATGTTTCCGGTGGCAAAAACTCGTGCTTTGTATGCACCCCGACACCCGTTTTCGGAATGGGTGACGTGCGGCAATGAAATTGCGCGAAACCACCACAAACAAGTGTTTTGGACCTAAAGTAGTGGATTGGGCATGTTCGTTGCGAAAAACATAGAAATGGTTTCGGTGGCAAAAACTCGTGCTTGTATGCACCCCGACACCCGTTTTCGGAATGTGTGACGTGCGGCAACGAAATTGCGCGAAACCACACCAAACATTAGTTTTGGACCTAAAGTAGTGGATTGGGCATGTTCGTTGCGAAAAACGAAGAAATGGTTCCGGTGGCAAAAACTCGTGCTTTGTATGCACCCCGACACCCGTTTTCGGAATGGGTGACGTGCGGCAACGAAATTGCGCGAAACCACCCCAAACATGAGTTTTGGACCTAAATTACTGGATTGGGCATGTTCGTTGCTAAAAACGAAGAAATGGTTCCGGTGGCAAAAACACGTGCTTTGTATGCACCCTGACACCCGTTTTCGGATTGGGTGACGTGCGGCAACGAAATTGCGCGAAACTGACATGAGTTTTGGACCTAAAATAGTGGGTTGGGCATGTTCGTTGCGAAAAACGAAGAAATGGTTCCGGCGGCAAAAACTCGTGCTTGTATGCATCCCGACACCCGTTTTCGGAATGGGTTACGTGCGGCAACGAAATTGAGTGAAACCACCCCAAACATGAGTTTTAGAACTAAAGTAGTGGATTGGCCATGTTCGTTGCGAAAAACGAAGAAATGGTTTCAGTGGCAAAAACTCGTGCTTGTATGCACCCCGACACCCGTTTTCGGAATGGGTGACGTGCGACAACGAAATTGCGCGAAACCACCCCAAACATGTGTTTTGGACCTAAAGTAGTTGATTGGGAATGTTCGTTGCGAAAAACGAAGAAATGGTTCCAGTGGAAAAAAACTCGTGCTTGTTTGCACCCCGACACCCGTTTTCGGAATGGGTGACGTGCGGCAACGAAATTGCGTGAAACCACCCCAAACATGAGTTTTGGACCTAAAGTAGTGGATTGGGTATGTTCGTTGCGAAAAACAAAGAAATGGTTCCGGTGGCAAAAACTTGTGCTTGTATGCACCCCGACACACGTTTTCGGAATGGGTGACGTGCGACAACGAAATTGCGCGAAACCACCCCAAACATGTGTTTTGGACCTAAAGTAGTGGATTGGGCATGTTCATTGTGAAAAACGAAGAAATGGTTCCGGTGGCAAAAACTCGTGCTTTGTATGCACTGCGACACCCGTTTTCGGAATGGGTGACGTGCGGCAACAAAATTGCGCGAAACCACCCCAAACATGAGTTTTGGACCTAAATTAGTGGATTGGGCATGTTCGTTGCGAAAAACGAAGAAATGGTTCCGGTGGCAAAAACTCATGCTTTGTATGCACCCCGACACCCGTTTTCGGAATGGGTGACGTGCGGCAATGAAATTGCGCGAAACCACCACAAACATGTGTTTTGGACCTAAAGTAGTGGATTGGGCATGTTCGTTGCGAAAAACATAGAAATGGTTTCGGTGGCAAAAACTCGTGCTTGTATGCACCCCGACACCCGTTTTCGGAATGTGTGACGTGCGGCAACGAAATTGCGCGAAACCACACCAAACATTAGTTTTGGACCTAAAGTAGTGGATTGGGCATGTTCGTTGCGAAAAACGAAGAAATGGTTCCGGTGGCAAAAACTCGTGCTTTGTATGCACCCCGACACCCGTTTTCGGAATGGGTGACGTGCGGCAACGAAATTGCGCGAAACCACCCCAAACATGAGTTTTGGACCTAAATTACTGGATTGGGCATGTTCGTTGCGAAAAACGAAGAAATGGTTCCGGTGGCAAAAACACGTGCTTTGTATGCACCCTGACACCCGTTTTCGGATTGGGTGACGTGCGGCAACGAAATTGCGCGAAACTGACATGAGTTTTGGACCTAAAGTTGTGGATTGGCCATGTTCGTTGCGAAAAACGAAGAAATGGTTCCAGTGGCAAAAACTCGTGCTTGTATGCACCCCGACACCCGTTTTCGGAATGGGTGACGTGCGACAACGAAATTGCGCGAAACCACCCCAAACATGTGTTTTGGACCTAAAGTAGTTGATTGGGAATGTTCGTTGCGAAAAACGAAGAAATGGTTCCAGTGGAAAAAACTCGTGCTTGTTTGCACCCCGACACCCGTTTTCGGAATGGGTGACGTGCGGCAACGAAATTGCGTGAAACCACCCCAAACATGAGTTTTGGACCTAAAGTAGTGGATTGGGTATGTTCGTTGCGAAAAACAAAGAAATGGTTCCGGTGGCAAAAACTTGTGCTTGTATGCACCCCGACACACGTTTTCGGAATGGGTGACGTGCGACAACGAAATTGCGCGAAACCACCCCAAACATGTGTTTTGGACCTAAAGTAGTGGATTGGGCATGTTCATTGTGAAAAACGAAGAAATGGTTCCGGTGGCAAAAACTCGTGCTTTGTATGCACTGCGACACCCGTTTTCGGAATGGGTGACGTGCGGCAACAAAATTGCGCGAAACCACCCCAAACATGAGTTTTGGACCTAAATTAGTGGATTGGGCATGTTCGTTGCGAAAAACGTAGAAATGGTTCCGGTGGCAAAAACTCATGCTTTGTATGCACCCCGACACCCGTTTTCGGAATGGGTGACGTGCGGCAACGAAATTGCGCGAAACCACCCCAAACATGTGTTTTGGACCTAAAGTAGTGGATTGGGCATGTTCGTTGCGAAAAACTTAGAAATGATTTCGATGGCAAAAACTCGTGCTTGTATGCACACCGACACCCGTTTTCGGAATGGGTGACGTGCGGCAACGAAATTACGCGAAACCACCCCAAACATGAGTTTTGGACCTAAAGTAGTGGATTGGGCATGTTCATTGCGAAAAACGAAGAATTGGTTC
>JAOPSE010001590.1:0-128062 GCA_029449295.1 Zea luxurians | reverse complement strand
ATCTGACACTATCTTTTTCGGCACACCATGAAGGCAGACTATCCGTGACATGTATAACTCAGCTAACGTTGCTCCGGTGTATGTGGTCTTCACAGGTATGAAATGGGCCACCTTTGTCAAGCGGTCCACAACCACCCAGATGGAATCATAACCGGCCCGGGTACGAGGTAGGCCAACTATAAAATCCATCCCAATCTCATCCCACTTCCACTGAGGAATCCGCAATGGCTGCAACAATCCGGCGGGCCTTTGATGCTCTGCTTTGGTCCTTTGACAGCTATCACAGATGGCGACATATTCTGCGATTTCTCTTTTCATGCCATACCACCAAAACCTCCTCTTTAAATCCTGGTACATCTTTTCACTTCCCGGGTGTATGGAGTAGGCTGTCTCATGAGCTTCCTTGAGGATCAGTTCCCGAATAGGTTTGAGGTCGGGGACACACAATCGGTCCTTGAACCATATTACTCCCTCTTCATCCTCTCGAAAGTCTTTGCCTCTTCCTTCTAAGATTAGCTGCCGGATCTTGTTGATGCTTTCATCATCCTTCTGCCCTTCTTTGATCTCCCGCTCTAGGGTGGGCTCCAATTCCACTGTTACTCCTTGTGTACTGTTCAGGAAACCGAGACTCAGTCTGTCGAACTCCTTGGCTAACTCATATGGCATTGGGTACGTGGCCATCATATTGACTTGACTCTTCCTGCTCAGAGCATCTGCAACCACATTGGCTTTGCCTGGATGGTAATGTATCTCCAACTCATAGTCCTTGATCAATTCCAACCATCTTCGCTGTCTCATGTTTAACTCTGACTGGGTGAATATGTACTTCAGACTTTTATGATCTGTGTAAATGTCGCACTTCTGCCCATACAGGTAATGTCTCCAGGTCTTCAAAGCATGAACTACTGCTGCCAACTCCAGGTCATGTGTGGGATAATTTTTCTCATGGATCTTCAGCTGTCGAGATGAATATGCTACAACCCTTCCTTCTTGCATTAGCACACATCCCAATCCGGTGTAAGAAGCATCGCAATACACTAAGAATGGCTTGTGAACATCAGGCAGGACTAACACCGGAGCTGTAGTCAATCTATTTTTCAGTTCTTCAAATGCTTCCTGACACTTTTGGGTCCACTTAACTCAACTTTCTTCGCTAGTAACGCTGTCATTGGTCTAGCAATCTTTGAGAAGCCTTCGATGAAACGCCTGTAATACCCCCATTCCAATGAAGCTCTTGATCCCACGAACATCCTTTGGTGCTTTCCAGTTCAGGATATCTGCTACTTTCTTTGGATCCACTGCCAACCCATCTTGGTTTATGATGTGACCCAGAAATAAGACTTCATGAATCCAGAACTCGCATTTACTCAGCTTGGCATACAACTGATGCTCTCGAAGTCTTTGCAATGCCATCTTCAAATGCTCTACATGATCTTCCTCACTTCGAGAGTATATGAGAATATCATCGATAAACACTACCACAAACTTGTCCAGATAATCCATGAACACACTGTTCATCAGGTACATAAAGAAGGCTGGCGCATTTGTCAAACCAAAGGACATAACTGTGAATTTATATAACCCGTACTTGGTGATGAATGCCGTCTTCGGTATGTCCGAGGGTCGGATTCTGAGTTGATGGTAGCCTGACCTCAGATCTATCTTCGAGAATACACTGGCACCTCTGAGCTGGTCGAACAAATCTTCTATCCTTGGCAGGGGGTACTTGTTTTTGACAGTGACTTCATTCAAGGCTCTGTAGTCTATGCACATCCTTTTGGTACCATCTTTCTTCTCTACAAACAACACCGGAGCGGCCCAAGGCGAGGTACTTGGTCTGATGTAACCCTTCTCTAACATCTCATCTATCTGCTTCTTGAGTTCCACCAATTCTGGTCCAGACACTCGGTAGGCTCTTTTGGAAATGGGGGCGGTACCAGGGATAAGCTCTATGGCAAATTCGACTTTTCTCTCGGGTGGCATGCCCGTTAGCTCCTCGGGAAATACGTCCGGAAAGTCCGACACAACCTTGATAGCCTCGAGCGGGTTGGGCTCCTTACTATCAACCGAAATCTGGTGACAGACTCCCTCCGCTGATTGAGGCATCCTTAGCTCGGCCACTACCTCTTCTCCTGACGGGGACTTCAACGTTACGGTCCTCTTGTCACAGCTAACATTCGCTTCATACTTCATTAACCAATTCATCCCTAGAATGACATCTATCCCAGGGGTGTCTATTACTATTAGGTCACTGGGGAATCCTATCCCCCTTATTTCCACCCTTATATTTGAGCATATTTTATCCGTTTGCACCTTGCCACCAACTGAATTAATCCTCATAGGCGGCATCATTGCCTCTACTGAGATGTTATGCAATTCTACCTAGGTTGCAGTGACAAATGAATGAGTTGCACCGGTATCAAATAGCACTTTCGTGGGATGAGATTCGACTGAGAACGTACCTACTGCCACATCTGGTGCGTCCTGGATCGCTTGGCCTCCAAGTGGTTCACCTTTCCATGGTTGTACGCTTGGTTACGATTGCCTGCTGTCGGCTGCAGTACACCTTGCCTTGTTGGAGCATTGGGGTTGGTCTGCTGCTGCGCCATCTTCTTTGGGCACTGCATCGCCCAGTGGCCTTGTTCTCCACAGTGGAAACATCCTCTGCCTCCTCCTTGTGCTGGGGCTACTTGGTTGCTCTGGTTTGCTGCTGGGGCAGGAAGGCGAGGTTCCTGGTTGTTCTGCTTCTGATACTGATTACCTCCCTGCTGGCTGTGCTGACGATACTGCTGCTGCTGCTGTGGGTGCTGCCTCTGAAACTGCTGCTGATGCGGACGCTGGTTCTGATTCTGATATCCCTGTGGGTGACCAGGCCTGCCTTGCTGAGATGAACTGCCTGAGAAACGTGGACGGCTGATGCCTCCGGTCTGGGGTCCACTCATCTTGCGCTTCCGATCTTCCATATCCTTACGCTTCTTCTCAGTCATAACTGCCCTATCGATCAGGTGCTGGAAGGTGGGGAAGGTGTGATTCATCAGCTGGTAATGCAGGGGATCCACCAAACCCCTCATGAACCTGTACTGCCTTTTAGCATCAGTGTTGACATCCTCAGGTGCATACCGAGATAGCTGCAGAAACTTGTCTCTGTATTCACTAACAGACAGGGGTCCCTGCTTCAGAGCCAGAAACTCCTCCTTCTTCACGATCATCAGTCCCTCTGGCACATGGTACCTGCGGAAACTCTCGCTGAATTCTTCCCAGGTGATGGCTTCAGGGTCAGCATGTGTGGCGAGGTAGGACTCCCACCAGGACTGGGCTGCTCCCCTTAGCTGACGGGGACCATACAGAACCTTCTCCCTGTCGTCACATTGGGCGGTGCGCAGTTCTCTTTCCACTGCGCGCAGCCAGTCTTCTGCATCCATGGGTCGGCAGAATGGGCGAAGGTAGGAGGGTGCCCTCTCATGAACTCACCACGCTTATCTCGTGGCATCTGGGGCATCTGCACTTGCAATTGGGGTTGAGGTTGCTGTTGAGCCTGCTGCATGGCTGCCAGAGTCTGCCCAATGGCCTGCACTGCCTGAGTCTGCATAAAGAACATCTGCTCCACTGACATCAGGGGTGGTGGGGGAGGCTGCCTCTGTTGTTCCTCCTGCTCATGCTGCCTTGCTGAGCACGCCTGTTGCATCGGCGCCTGTTGTCAGACATCTGTGGAAGACATTCATACATCAGCATTGATCCTACAACCCTCCAGCATAAGAAAAGAGAATACAGAATTCTTCATGACACTGAGTGAACAAAGAGCTTCACTGATCCTCATTACGATTCAACACAGCTTCTCAGAAAGAAGGAAAGTAGAAGTAAATGGCTTCCCAACTAAATAACTGACTTTATTAACATTATAGTTAGGCCAAACTGCAGGAGAAACCCACAGGTTGGCAACAGTCATTACAAAGATTCAAATCCAGCACAAGTTCATCATAACAAGCATGCAAGCAACTGATAAGCAAACTAAGCTAATTGGAAGCAACTGATAAGCAAACTAAACTAACTATTTAAGACTGAGACATCTGACTTAAGAATTATTACAAACTTCGACGCTAACGATCTAAGGATCCAGATCTATCCTGGTCTTACAGGCAGGGGAACCATAAGTGTGGTGACCACGTGGCGGCGAGCGGTAAGGGTGCTGAGTCCCAACAGGAGCGGGAGAACCACCCTCCTGGTGACGGCGCTCTGCCAGCTCAGCACGCAACTCCGCAATCTCCGTTCGAGCCCTGCTCAGCTCGTCCAGAGAGTGATCTAGCTCAGTGTTAAGCACTGCGACTAGGTTGACTGTGCTGCTCAACCTAGGGTTAGCCTCACCAATAGGTGAGACAACCACACTCTCTGTGCTGCCAGTAGGGCGGCGGGGGTAGTACCGAAGGTTAAGACCGTCGGCCACCCCACCGAACAAAGAACAGTACTGGGAGAGTGCACGTCGTGCTGCATCCTGCATAGCCGCCTCTGCAGTGTCCCTCTCGGAGATGGAATAGTGCTCCGAAACGGCCTCCGCACCCCGGAGGTCATCCTCCGGACGGCGAACTAGGCAGGTAGCCTCCCAGCGGTCCGGGTACCTCCCGCGGCTGTGCTGGTAGACTACACAACGATACTCGATCGACCAGGTATGCCGATCAAAAGCCTGGCGCAGCAAGGTGTCGAGTGCGTCGTGGAAGTGACAACCGCGAGCGGTGTCACGGGTGATGGGTCGGGCGACCCATCCTTCTGCCTCCTGCGGCTCAGAAGACTCCGTGCTATGGTCTGAGTCGTCGTCGTCGGGGTCTCCTCCGGTAGCTCCTCCAACAGCCGAGGCGTCCCGCGGTGGTGCAGGGGGCGCCTCTAGCTAGGCAACAGAGGAACGGGGCCTCACGGACTCCACCTCTTGCTGGGGTGGGGAGGAAGAGCCCTGCTGCTCTCTATGCTGGCGCCGGCGTTCCTGCTCCTCACGCAGACGGTGGTGCAGTCTCTCCAGGTGACTCGACTGACCGGACACGGTGCGGTGCAGAGGACGCTCCGCAAGTCGAGACGGCAGGAAAGGAATCACCGACTTACGTGCAGTGTGTCTAAGACGAGCCATCTACAAAAGACACCGTAAGCATAAGAGTAAGAGCAGAACTAATATGACAAGTGAATAAACCATAGACAGAATAAGATAAAAATTTTAACAAGGTATAATATAGTAATATATGTAGTAAAACATAGGGTTGGTCGAGGTGACCGACTTTTGAAGTAACATCAGAGGTCAAGGTGAGAGGGAAGGTCAATAGTCCTTAGTACGACCAGTGCTACTCTAGGTCAGCGGTCCTACAGTCAGCACGGCTTTGATACCACTTATGTCACACCCGGTTTTGGAAGGTAAACCGAATGCGAACCATGTACGTGCCAGGATCAGAAATTCACGTACACGGTGATTACATAAATGACTCATCATAGCACATTGCTCGAATAATAACTTAAAAGAGTAATAACTTATTACAACACAGAGTCATAGACATCCACATAGTCATCAACTTAACAGTTAAATCAAAGTGCTAGCGAAACGCAGTAAAGATAGGGCCTTCACAGGCAGCTGACTGGGGGGTTGCCGCCAACCCACACCTAGAATTCATCGTAGTCTTGGAACTCCTGGAAGTCTCCTTCCATGGCTTCGCCTTCTCCTGAGCAGTGGTTACAATGCGGACAACCTGGTGTTTTGTGGTAAAGCAAGGATGAGTACACATCAACGTACTCAGCAAATGTCCCGTTTGGTTGAAGTGGACTAGCTTTATGTGGGGTTAGGCTCAAGCAGTTGCTTTTAGTTGGTCAGGTATTTATCATTAGTAGAAGCCAGATTTTAGCATTAACCAACCCATGAACCATTTCCTCATCGAGGAACAACATCATCATATTTGAACCCAAAACCATAACATAATCCTTGAATCTCGAACCATCTGTATCTCTAATCAAAGAGGATCCCAAGGCTGCTCTTAACCGTGAGCACGGCTGATATATCAGTTTCACTACCCTCTGCAGAGGTTGCACACTTTACCCATGAGTCATGATACCCTTTCTACCCGGGGAGAGCTAATCCCCATTGACCACTACCTAGGTGGTCCGGCAAGGTATCACTACGTAGCTTTTACAAAGATTCCCTAGAGATCATAGCTGCCCGTTAGGTTTCTCCAGTTTGATAAACACAGTACTCCTCCCCGCAGGAGAGTGACTAACAAAAGCAAAACGAAAGAACCTCGACACTCAGCCTCGGCAGAGCAAGCACTGTGCCTGGACCCCATTGACGGCACGACGGCTAAGCAACTACACCTCTAGTTCCTCTAATTAATTAGCTAAGGGCATCCATTTCACCCTCATGGTTGCACTGTTATCCCGGGTGGTCTCTCAACGAACAGGTCCTTACGGAGAGGTACTCAGGAAATGTAACACCCGGTTTTTAGGGGTCCAAAACCCGGGCGTAAACATAATCACCAGGTGTGCTGGGACCAAGTCTCACACATATGATGAATAGTGGCACAGGATCGAATGTCACATCTTTATATATAACAGGAGTTCTATACAAAATAAATAATTACATTATATGGAGACAACGGTCCAGCAACCCCAAAGTTGACTGGGAGACGACGACCTAGACCTCTCACGAACTCATCGCAGCATCCTCCATGAGCATCATCCTGCGGTACCTGATCTTGACCTGTGGTGTATGTGAGACAGCAAGAGTGAGCTCACATACGTTCATCGCTCAACAAGTTGTGGGGAATAATGTGCATGAACTCGCCAAAGGTGGGAGCTCACGTGAAGTGTAAGGCTTACCAAAGAAGATGGTTAGAGCTGAGCATTGCTTTTAAAGTTGGTCAAAATTTTATTAGCAGTTACTAAGTATAAGTAAATACCAGCCCAATTAAATAGTAGAACAAAAGTAACAACTTCACCTGCGATGCAATGCATATGACAAATTGAATTTAGTTCCATAATTAATCATGTGAGGGTCCGAGCTGCTCATGACCGTGAGCACGGCTAGTATACCAGTTTTACACTCTGCAGAGGTTGCGCATCTTTACCCACAAGTCGTGTATCCCATGTCGCCAGGGTTTGCAAGGCCCTTAGACACTTCCGAGGTGAATGGCTAGGGATCCACTACGAGGCCTTTACAAAGTTCCACTAGCTTCCGAAAACCCGCTACAGTTTATAGGAAGTTCCAATGCAGGAATCCCTTGCAGGACCGCCATCGCAGCAAAATCCTCCCGAGGGCCTCCCTACACTGACCACTCCCCTACTGCCCTTGCCCCTTTCGGGTAAGGTAGTCTTCCACTAGCTTTCCTAATTAATCAGCCAAGGGGTCCCATTCCTCCTTGTGGTAGCAACTGTTTCCCGGGTGGTCGCTCCATGTTCCAATTAACATAATGATCTTAACATGAACAGTAAATAACAACTGATAACAAAAGTGTAATCATGAATAATGTATCTCCATACCCAAAACCACATATAGCACTAGCAAGTACTACCCAGAAAGTTTCAGTGGTGAACAAGGTATAAAGATAGACAAACTAGGGTAACCTATTGGGTCCCATCAAAATTAACCTATGCAGATCATTATGATTAATCAGAACATGGCTGGGTAAAAAGAAGTGATCAAGGGCACAACTTGCCTGGGCCTTGAGAATCCAGGTACCGGATGATCTTCAGGTGACTCGTGACCTCACTGCTAGTCGTAGCAATTTCAAACAAACATGGTGTAGGCAAAATTAACATTACACCAAACATAAGAACAAAATACACATTAATAATATACATATTAAAATAAGATCATAGGAACAGGAACCATTAATTTTGGAGTTATAGATTTTAAGTTATGGATTTCCAAAGATTCTATGTGCTTGGTACAAGATTAATTAAGATAACAATTTTAATGTGACTTTTATGTAAAACCAGTGGCACTAATTGATAAACAATAATATTACAAAATTATAGGAAGTGGAATGGATTAATTTGGAGTTCATATGCATTTTCTATGAATTATATAAATTCTAGGAATTATTTTTATATTAAAAACTCATTTCCTAATTCATTTCCTGATTTTATAACTCTCTGGACTGGGCCTCAATTAAACAGAAGCACAGGGGGCTCGGCGCAAGAATCCCGAGACTCAGTCAACAGTGAACGTGGACGGCGGGTTTATTTAAGTAAAACACAAGGTCTCTTTTACAAAACGCACGAGGCCGAAGGGTTACGGTTAACTCTCATCCACTCGATCTGCTACGGACCGGCCCCAGATTAGACTGAATCTCATCTAAACCGGTACGCAATTGTAGCCCTCGGATCTAAATCCGACGGTCCAGCGTGATATGAGCCCAGAACTTGGATACGACCGTCCGATCCCGATCGGACGATCCACCGCTCCTCAACCAATCGATACGCGCGGCATAATCCAAACCGTTCAGAGGGCATCCAACGGTCCAGCGCGGCGTCTTCTACCTCAACATCCACCCGAGGCAAGCGCCGCCCAAATCGACGGCCGCGACCTCGCCGGAGCAAACCAAATCCGCGCCCCGAACGCCACAAATTCCCAATTGACCGGTGCTAAACCTAGAGGGAATGATGGCGAACACGATTAGAGCACGTACCGTGGATGGAGGGCAGTGGAGGGAGCTGGCCACGGAGAGGAGCGGACCCGCGGCGGTGCTCGAACGACGGCGAGCAATTCGAGTCACCCCAAGGCCACGCGGTTCAAATTGAAGGCGCGGACAACTTCACAGGTCCCTGGCGAACGCCCAGGGACGAGGCAATTGAAGCGGAGGGGCAACGGCGGCGCGGTTCAACGGCGGCGGCAATCCTACGGGTTTCCTCACGGTAATGGTGCTCTCGACTCGGCTGGTTGGTTGACCTTTGCTTTAGGAATTAGGGAGGCCAGGCGGAGCGACCGCTTTATAGTCCGCGCAGTCCGCGACGAGGTGGTTGAAGGAGTCCGCCATCACCGGCGAAATTCCAGCCGAGCGCGACGGAGGGTTTGGTCGAGGGAAGGGATAGAGCTGACGACGTGGTCCCACGCGACAGCGATACGGGAGAAAGGACGATGGCACGGCAGTGGCTGGACGGTGGGACCCCCGTGTCGGCGCCAGGATTTGGAGTTGGGCCGAGACGAGTGAGATCGGTAGTGGGCCGAAAATTACCCCGTGAGCCCAACAAGTCGGTTTGTCTTTATTCTTTTCCATTTTTTTTCTTTTATTTTTCTTTATACATTCATTTGAATCTTCTAGTTTGAATTTGAATCCCTTTTTGTGGACTTAACCTTTGTGTCAAATGTTCCAACTCAAATCTGTACAAGAATAATATATATATTATTTTTATTCACATAATAATTTCTTCCTTTCCTTTTCTCTTTTACATATTATTTCTAAAACCCCAAAGTGAAATTTTGGGTTAAATTTAAATTCTCAATTCCATTATTATATTTTATTATTATTTTAAAGGCACATACAATTAAAACTCCATCATGAGTGCCAAATATGGTTCTATTTATTATTTTATTCACTTAAGCAAATGCTTTTAAATAGGGAGATGAGTCTTCAAATGTTTATGAGAGTTCTAAAGAGAGAGAAAAAGAAAAATTCTAATGCAAGATCTTTGAAAATTTTTACTATATTCTCAAAAGGAGATTTAGGGTGTTACAAATCCTACCCCCCTTAAAAATAATCTCGTCCTCGAGATTAGTAAATAAAGAGATGTATGCTCATATTGTTCTCGGAACATATGCACAAACAAAGAGATCTCGGCATGATGCATAATTCCTTAACAAAACATAGGGTTAATAGACCTTGTTATTATCACTAGAATAGTAAAATACTAACTATTAGCTAAACTAATATTTAGGTCTTACAAATAATAAAATATATATATATATATGTATCTATATCTATGTTTATCTCTCTATTCTTGTTGTTCGTTGACTTCTTCACCGACTATTTCGTCTCCAACTGGCTCTTCCTCTTGAATTTCAAGTTCACCGGGTTCAGCTTCTACTTCTGCATGATGGGCATATCCCCGGTTGATAGATAGGGGCTGACTTTTTCCTGCCGAGGCTTGTCCTTGCTTCATCGGAGCCGGTGTAGTGTAGGCAGCTCTGTTGGGACAGTAGTTGGCGTAGTGTCCCGGTTGTCCACACTTGAAGCATGTCCTGATGGTGGTTGTGTTGGGAGCAACGGTTCCTACTGGAGTGCTTGCCTTTGGAGGAGCAGTTGGTGCCTGTTGGGTTTGTTGTCCAGAACTGCCACTAGCTGGTGTACTTGGAGTGGTAGTGTAGCGAGGACGGGAACTACTTCCAGCCTGCCCTTGGTTGACAGCCTTTCTTTTCTCTCCAAATATACTCCTCTTGTTCTCTACAGCAATAGCTTTATCAAGTAGCCTTTGGAAAGATGGAAATGTGTGCGATACCAGTTGATATTGCAAGGGTCCGATCAAACCATCCAGAAAAAGCTCTTGCTTTTGCTCATCATCCTCTACATCTCTAGGAGCATATCGAGATAACTGGATGAATTTGTCCCTGTATTCACTCACGGACATACTTCCTTGCTTGAGGGAGAGGAACTCTTTTCTCTTAATCTTCATGAGTCCAGCAGGAATATGGTAATTTCTGAATTGTGTGGAGAATTCTTCCCAGGTAATTGTATCGGCAGCAGCATGAGCTGCACAGTACGCATCCCACCAATCCGCAGCGGGACCAGCAAGACGACCCGATGCATAGAGTACTTTCTCTCTATCTGAGCACTGAGCTATGTTGAGCATCTTCTCTATGGACTTTAACCAGTCATCAGCTTGCAGCGGATCTGCGGAGTTGGAGAAGGTTGGTGGTTTGTGGCTCATGAATTCCCGGTGCTTGTCCCGGGGTGGAACTGGTGGTGGAGGTGGAGGCATTGGCACTTGTTGTTGTTGAAGTTGTTGTTGCAGCTGCTGTTGTTGTACCCTTCTCTCCTGGCGTATCTCTTCCCGCTCTTGGCGCATTTCCCGACGTGCATCCTCTCTTTCCTGGTGCATTTCTTGGCGTTCTTGCTGCATTTGGGTGCGCATATCTGCCATAGTGTCCGCCATTTGCTGCATCATTCTCATTTGAGCTGCGACCAGAGGATCAACTCCGCCTTGTGGAGGATTAGGAGGATTCATCTCTGCTGACTGTGGTTGAGGTTGTCGATTAGCAGGTAAATCAATTCCACCACCCCGCCTGGTATTGACCATCTAAGTTAGAAGCATATGGTAAGATAGCTTTGCAAGGGAATCATTTAGTAGACAGAATAAATAAGCTAATGGTTGGTGATGTACTAAAACTTTCTTTGGCAGGGCTTGACCAAATATTTTATGTTAAGACTAGGGTAATTAGTTGTACGAGGTGAATGTCCAAAGGTAAGATAGAATGTGTCAAGATAAGATAGATACGGAATACTACATATATCTTCTAAGAGGATAATCTAGTTTGTCTAGTTATCTTACAGATGCTATCCTTTATACCTAGATGTATATGCAGATGTAATTGTGGACATTACTCCACAACCCATCACACTCAATCAAAGATCCAAATCAGACAGATATCATAAGAACAAAACACTCAAATACCTAAACACTTATAAAAATAGTTTTGTTTTTGTTCCTAGGATTAGGTCTCCTATTCCTAAAGTCACTTTAGGCATTGGATTTCAAAGTGTGAAATCCACATTTGTCTTTTAGAAAGAAAAGATAAGAATAATCAGAGTAAGCGGAAATAGATGAGAAAAGATTAAGATAAGTTTAGAAAAGAATCAGAGTAACAAAGGTAAGTAAGTATTGGTTGTCCAGTTCTATCTAGGTTTCGTCCTACAGTCAACATTCCTCTGATACCACTTCTGTAACACCCGGTTTTTAGGGGTCCAAAACCCGGGCGTAAACATAATCACCAGGTGTGCTGGGACCAAGTCTCACACATATGATGAATAGTGGCACAGGATCGAATGTCACATCTTTATATATAACAGGAGTTCTATACAAAATAAATAATTACATTATATGGAGACAACGGTCCAGCAACCCCAAAGTTGACTGGGAGACGACGACCTAGACCTCTCACGAACTCATCGCAGCATCCTCCATGAGCATCATCCTGCGGTACCTGATCTTGACCTGTGGTGTATGTGAGACAGCAAGAGTGAGCTCACATACGTTCATCGCTCAACAAGTTGTGGGGAATAATGTGCATGAACTCGCCAAAGGTGGGAGCTCACGTGAAGTGTAAGGCTTACCAAAGAAGATGGTTAGAGCTGAGCATTGCTTTTAAAGTTGGTCAAAATTTTATTAGCAGTTACTAAGTATAAGTAAATACCAGCCCAATTAAATAGTAGAACAAAAGTAACAACTTCACCTGCGATGCAATGCATATGACAAATTGAATTTAGTTCCATAATTAATCATGTGAGGGTCCGAGCTGCTCATGACCGTGAGCACGGCTAGTATACCAGTTTTACACTCTGCAGAGGTTGCGCATCTTTACCCACAAGTCGTGTATCCCATGTCGCCAGGGTTTGCAAGGCCCTTAGACACTTCCGAGGTGAATGGCTAGGGATCCACTACGAGGCCTTTACAAAGTTCCACTAGCTTCCGAAAACCCGCTACAGTTTATAGGAAGTTCCAATGCAGGAATCCCTTGCAGGACCGCCATCGCAGCAAAATCCTCCCGAGGGCCTCCCTACACTGACCACTCCCCTACTGCCCTTGCCCCTTTCGGGTAAGGTAGTCTTCCACTAGCTTTCCTAATTAATCAGCCAAGGGGTCCCATTCCTCCCTTGTGGTAGCACTGTTTTCCCGGGTGGTCGCTCCATGTTCCAATTAACATAATGATCTTAACATGAACAGTAAATAACAACTGATAACAAAAGTGTAATCATGAATAATGTATCTCCATACCCAAAACCACATATAGCACTAGCAAGTACTACCCAGAAAGTTCAGTGGTGAACAAGGTATAAAGATAGACAAACTAGGGTAACCTATTGGGTCCCATCAAAATTAACCTATGCAGATCATTATGATTAATCAGAACATGGCTGGGTAAAAAGAAGTGATCAAGGGCACAACTTGCCTGGGCCTTGAGAATCCAGGTACCAGGATGATCTTCAGGTGACTCGTGACCTCACTGCTAGTCGTAGCAATTCAAACAAACATGGTGTAGGCAAAATTAACATTACACCAAACATAAGAACAAAATACACATTAATAATATACATATTAAAATAAGATCATAGGAACAGGAACCATTAATTTTGGAGTTATAGATTTTAAGTTATGGATTTCCAAAGATTCTATGTGCTTGGTACAAGATTAATTAAGATAACAATTTTAATGTGACTTTTATGTAAAACCAGTGGCACTAATTGATAAACAATAATATTACAAAATTATAGGAAGTGGAATGGATTAATTTGGAGTTCATATGCATTTTCTATGAATTATATAAATTCTAGGAATTATTTTTATATTAAAAACTCATTTCCTAATTCATTTTCCTGATTTTATAACTCTCTGGACTGGGCCTCAATTAAACAGAAGCACAGGGGGCTCGGCGCAAGAATCCCGAGACTCAGTCAACAGTGAACGTGGACGACGGGTTTATTTAAGTAAAACACAAGGTCTCTTTTACAAAACGCACGAGGCCGAAGGGTTACGGTTAACTCTCATCCACTCGATCTGCTACGGACGGCCCAGATTAGATTGAATCTCATCTGAACCGGTACGCAATTGTAGCCCTCGGATCTAAATCCGACGGTCCAGCGTGATATGAGCCCAGAACTTGGATACGACCGTCCGATCCCGATCGGACGATCCACCGCCTCCTCACCCAATCGATACGCGCGGCATAATCCAAACCGTTCAGAGGGCATCCAACGGTCCAGCGCGGCGTCTTCTACCTCAACATCCACCCGAGGCAGCGCCGCCCAAATCGACGGCCGCGACCTCGCCGGAGCAAACCAAATCCGCGCCCGAACGCCACAAATTCCCAATTGACCGGTGCTAAACCTAGAGGGAATGATGGCGAACACGATTAGAGCACGTACCGTGGATGGAGGGCAGTGGAGGGAGCTGGCCACGGAGAGGAGCGGACCCGCGGCGGTGCTCGAACGACAGCGAGCAATTCGAGTCACCCCAAGGCCACGCGGTTCAAATTGAAGGCGCGGACAACTTCACAGGTCCCTGGCGAACGCCCAGGACGAGGCAATTGAAGCGGAGGGGCAACGGCGGCGCGGTTCAACGGCGGCGGCAATCCTACGGGTTTCCTCACGGTAATGGTGCTCTCGACTCGGCTGGTTGGTTGACCTTTGCTCTAGGAATTAGGGAGGCCAGGCGGAGCGACCGCTTTATAGTCCACGAGTCCGCGACGAGGTGGTTGAAGGAGTCCGCCATCACCGGCGAAATTCCAGCCGAGCGCGACGGAGGGTTTGGTCGAGGGAAGGGATAGAGCTGACGACGTGGTCCCACGCGACAGCGATACGGGAGAAAGGACGATGGCACGACAGTGGCTGGACGGTGGGACCCCCGTGTCGGCGCCAGGATTTGGAGTTGGGCCGAGACGAGTGAGATCGGTAGTGGGCCGAAAATTACCCCGTGAGCCCAACAAGTCAGTTTGTCTTTATTCTTTTCCATTTTTTTTCTTTTATTTTTCTTTATACATTCATTTGAATCTTCTAGTTTGAATTTGAATCCCTTTTTGTGGACTTAACCTTTGTGTCAAATGTTCCAACTCAAATCTGTACAAGAATAATATATATATTATTTTTATTCACATAATAATTTCTTCCTTTCCTTTTCTCTTTTACATATTATTTCTAAAACCCCAAAGTGAAATTTTGGGTTAAATTTAAATTCTCAATTCCATTATTATATTTTATTATTATTTTAAAGGCACATACAATTAAAACTCCATCATGAGTGCCAAATATGGTTCTATTTATTATTTTATTCACTTAAGCAAATGCTTTTAAATAGGGAGATGAGTCTTCAAATGTTTATGAGAGTTCTAAAGAGAGAGAAAAAGAAAAATTCTAATGCAAGATCTTTGAAAATTTTTACTATATTCTCAAAAGGAGATTTAGGGTGTTACAGGAAACAGCCTGAGCCCCCTAGAGTATCACAAGATCATCAACATCATTAGGATAACAGTATCATAAATAGTCACATCATGTTCATTGATTAAGTTAAGGCAATAGCAGAATGCTAACCATAACAGCCCATAAGGTCATCAAGGATAAAGTAAAGTGTAAAGCTAGTCAATCCTTAGGTCTCAATAAGTAATGCGGGGTAGTAAGTTATAAATGAATAGGACATAATGGGTCAGAGGACACTTGCCTTCACCAAACTGTTGATCAGGAACTTCCTCTGCATCTCCCCCGGGAAACACAGACTGCTCGTTGTCTACGTAAAGTAATCATTCACACTATGCACTTGGGAAGTAACAAACAAAAGCAATATACCAAACATATGCAGCAGAGAGATCACAAGTTCACAATAGAAAAGGATTGGTACTCTAGTATTCCCTAGGTCTAGGGTGGAGGACTATACAAAATGATTCATTATCCACTAATCAGGTCTAAGTTAGTGGTGGGGGTTAAATCATTACATGATTTTAAGTCCATAAACTTAGGTGCTCCCACTTTTATTAGAGTCTACTATCTTTTATTTATCTCAAATAGGGTTCCAATAACCTTAATCCTATCCTAATGGTCAACTATTAATTGGGACATGGAAACAGCAGGGAAACAGTATTTAAATAGATAGACAAAAATACTATGAGCATTTTGCAATTTGAAGCACCTAATTTGGAGTTCATATGACAAAGTTATGAATTTTACAAGTTTAGGGATTAAAAATATACCCTAAATACTTATTTTGAATTAAATAAAAGGTCCGAGGACCTAACTGCGAAGATCCAGGGACGGCGGGTCAATTTACAGAAAACCGGGGGTCTCTTTAAGAATTTGCGCGGGCGAAGGGGTATCGGGCTTCAACGGCCGTTGGATCTCAGATCGACGCGCAGGATTAGATCCGCGGGCGGGCGCGCGAGCGCGCGCGGCGGCGTGAGCGGCTGACAGGCGGGGCCGGGCGGTAGCGCGGGCGCGGGCGGCTGACAGGCGGGGCCGGGCGGGCAGAGCGAGCGCGGGCGGCTGACAGGCGGGGCCCGATTGACAGGAAGGCGGGGTGCGGGGGGGAAACAGCCCTGGGCCATTGGATCTCAGGCGGACGGCTAGGATTGGGCTCGGCCTATTCGAATCAGGGCCGTTTGATCTGGGATAGACGGCGGGGATTGGGTGGCCGGCTTCTGTCTTCTCCTCCGGCCAGCAGAGGCGACGGCGCCCGTCCCGCGGCGGAGAACTCGCCGGAGATGAGGGGCGCAGGGGCTCTGCGGGTCCCTGGGGCGACCCAAATGGCCGGGGAGGTTGGGGAGGGCGCGGGGAACCTCTTGGTGGGGACTAGGTCGGGGCAGGGGCACCGGAGGGGGGCGGCCCACGGCGAAGCGGCTCGGCGGCGGCGCCAAAGGACTCCGGCGAGCAATTAAGCGCATAAGAGAGCAATAGAGAGGAAGGGAGAGGGCAGGGGAGGTTCCTTACCTCAAGACGGACTCCGGGGACTCCTCGGTGGCGGCAATGGCGCGACGACGGCCCGGGTCGACGGTGGTGGACCTCGGCGGCTGCGCAGCGAACGACGGGTGAGCGCGGGCAGAGGGAAATAGGGAGGGGAAGGGAAAATTGGAGCGCGTCCCGAGTTGCGGACGTCGGGGCGGAGCTCACCGTGGCAGAGGGCACGGCGGGGCTCCAACGGCGACGGAGGAACGAGCTCGGGACGGCGGCGGTTTAATGGCGGCGGCGCTTTGACGTGCGCGCAGCGAGGGGGGGGTCAGAGAGAGGCCTGCAGGTGCGCAAATGAGGGAGGGGGAGAGGGCGAGTGGGGTTCGGGGCTCAAGTGGCCGAGGCGAGGTGGTGGCGAGCTCCATGCGCGACGTGGGCGCGGAGTCCGCGGCACGCGCGGCTCGGGGCGGCGGTTACGCGGGGATGACGGGGCTGACAGCCCGGGCCCGCGAGCAGAGAGAGCGAGGAAAGCGGGCGCGGGCGCGGAGAACGGTTGCGCTGACGGGCGGGCCCGCCAGGGCAGAGAGAGCGGGGGAAGCGGGCGCGCGCGGAGGGGGAAAGCGGCTGCGCTGACGGGTGGGCCCGCCAGGGCAGAGAGAGGAGGGGGGGGGGGAGAAGGCGCGCGCGCGGGATGGGCCGATTGGGCCGAAAGGCCGAGGGGGGCGGGGGTATGGGCCTTTTTCCCTTTTTCTTTTATTCCAGCAATTGTTTTCCCTTTTCTTTTTATTTTCTCTATTTGATTCAAATTCAAATAAGCCACAAATTCAAATTAGACTTTCTAAGAATTATGCACCAAACAAAAGTGAAATCTAGGGTTCAACATGATGCAACAATTCATACTCCCTTGGAGTTCGAGCTAATAGACTATAGTTACAAATAAAATAACCACTTTTCTCCTATAGAAATGAGAAAGAGAAGATTGGGGAAGGATGAGAAAAGGGAAGTAACACCTGAATTTGTGAATATGAGCAAAGAAATTTTATACCCCCAAATTCAGGGTGTTACAATATTTGTGATGAAATTGATAGAGTATGCCTTGACCAAGAGATGTTGTGATCCTCTCTAATTCTGAGAAAGCTAGAATGTGCATAGTGCAAGTTATTCAAATACTTGATGCACAAGTTTAGGGGGAGCACACATAACTTGTGTCTTTTGAGACTAATTGTTTCTTGAGTGATCTTGTATAGTCTCAAGGTGGAAAAGAGAAGATGAGCAAGAAATGGAGCAATCAGGAATTGGGTACCTCTGTAAGTCAAGAAATTGGTATCTTAAGTCATGAGAAATTGCATATTTTTAGATTGCTCATGCTCTATAATATTTGGTGATACTAGATGCTTACCCTTAAATATCATGGAGCTATGATAATAAATAACCTTTCAATTGGTAGCCGTGATAGTTTGCTTCAATTGACATCTTTTGATAATCACTAGAATAGAAGTTTCATCTTGTGCCACAATACTATAACTTGCTCTAAGCTTGGTGTCTTAGCAACAAGAAAAGGTTAGGATAAAGGATCAGGCACAAATGTGGAGAAGCTCCCGAGAGATTAATACTTTCAAGATGGGAAGTACATCACAACATGGTAAAGGTACAAAAGGAAGTATTGATATTTTGCGTAAATGTATCTTAATATCTCTGGTACATATGTTTAATGAATAAGGGGGAGTTTTGATAGTGTGTTTTTCCTCCTTAACACCCTGCTGCCCCTTGACATCATCCTATGTTCTTGCTTGAGTATGGTTTTTGGTGTTTGATGTCAAAGGGGGAGAATTTGGGCATTAAAGCTTATCCTAAGGGGTGATGTGTTAATTTGAACATTGTTAGTGTGTTATTGTGTTCATTCTGAAATAGATAGTCATGTGGATAATGGTGCATGTGGTTAAAGGTTTAATGGTGCTTTAAGATTGTTTTAAATTGGTATCTTAGTTTAAATTGGTATCTTAATGGTGAATAGTGGTAGGTTGATATTCCTGTGATATATCCACTCAATTGAATGGTGTTTAACTCTGATTCTGTGCATTCGTGTGCTATACGCATCATGGGTTGATCCTTGACACAATGCATCCCACAGGTGCTAAGGTGTAGCAATGCTTCGATTTAGCCTAAGTATGTGCATTTTGGCATTTAAGGCCAAAGCTAAGATTTTAATGTAAGCACATATTTAGGGGGAGCATTCTACAATCTTAGAGCTCAAAATTTGTGCTTTAAATTTCACTCTTATGTAAGCTTTAATTGTGTTGCCATCAATCACCAAAAAGGGGGAGATTGAAAGCTCTCTTGTGGGTTTTGGTGTTTGGATGACAACTCAATTAAAGGACTAACAAGTGTGCTAAGTGTTGAACAGGTGCTTAATATAAAGCTAACAGGGTTCAACACAAGTGAACAATTGTGATGGTCCAAGGACTAGAGGATGGATAGATAATGGGCATCACAAGTAAGATGGACATTGGATAAAGTGAGACTCGGGTGCGTAGCTCGGAGACAACTGATCAAGCCAAGGATGGAGGCAAGAAGAGCTTCGAGGTACCAAGTGCACGGGAGAAGGTCAAAGAGGCTGAGGGACCCAAAGCCAAGGGTGAAGAAGAAGACTTGCAAAGTCAAGGGTGATCGAGTTGAGAAGAGCTATGACACATCAAGGATCACTACATAAGGACGTGACTTACAACCAATGAGGAAACATTTATAGTTATGTGGTGTAAGTCATAAGGCTCAAGATCAAGCTCTAAGAAGGGAACAAAGTCACTAGAAGGAGAACAAATGTCAAAATAAGAACTGGAAGCAGCCTAAAAGAGCTAAGTGCACTCTGACCTTTAGTTTGGGTTGTTCCTATGTTTGGAGATATTCTATGTGACCTTTGCAGGATGTTGGAGCTCAGAAATGTTAGTATAGATCAAGTTAAGCTGACTTGATGATTTATGAGTCCAACATCAGTCTTAAGCATGTCAAATACTAGAGAGGTGAAAATCCAAGAGAAGGTATGTTTCTAGACTTAGTACATTGGTTTTTGTGTACTAACGTATTTGTCTAAATGTTAGAAACAGAGAAAAGAAGAAAAGAAAAGAGATGCAAAAGGCTTGGCTGTGTACAGCCAAGACTCAGCTCAGTCTGGCACACCGGACTGTCCGGTGGTGCACCGGACAATGTCCGGTGCGCCAGGCCGAACTCTGGTGAACAGGCCGCTCTCGGGAAAAGTCTGGCAACGTACGGCTATAATTCACCGGACTGTCCGGTGGTGCACCGGACTGTCCGGTGAGCCAACGGTCGGCTGGGCCAACGGTCGGCCGCGCAATCCGCGCGTGACGCGTGGCCGAGCCAACGGTCAGATGGGGGCACCGGACTGTCCGGTGTGCACCGGACAGTGTCTGGTGCACCAACGGCTCCAAGACTGCAACGGTCGACTGCGCCAATTCTGGAAGGAAATCGGGCACCGGACAGTGTCCGGTGGTGCACCGGACTGTCCGGTGCGCCAACCGACAGAAGGCAAGAATTGCCTTCCTGGATTGCTCTCAACGGCTCCTAGGCCCCTTGGGCCTATAAAAGGGACCTCTAGGCGCCTCAAACAGCACACAAGTGCAGCCAACAAGTGTAGACATCACTCTGATCAATTCTCACTCTCCCTCTTGTGTGTATCTCTCTAGTTTGTGTAGAAGGCAAAGCTATAAGCCTTTAGAGAGTGGAGAAGAGCTGCTAAGAGCTAGAGCATAGTCTTGAGCATATTGTTACTCTGCCGGAGTTCTATCAAGAAGATTGTAAGCAGCCGCGGCTCTGTTGTAACTACCTCAACATAGTGGAAGGCTCTATCTGTCTGACTGACAGATCTGAGCAAACGGAGGAAGGAGTTGAAATAGACTCCAAGCCCAGGTGTGGCTAACTCCAACGAGGACTAGGCAAGCATTTTAGGCTTGGCCAAACCTCGGGATAAATTCCTATGTCCACGTGCTCTGCTCTGTGTTGTGTATTGATTCTGTCTTATTCATTTCTTATTTCTGCACTTCACTGCTTACTTGTGGTACTAGCTTTCTTTGAAGTGTAGGATATTCTTAAGACAGGAACTTCAATTTCGTTGCAACCTACTCGAAGAGTTCTCTCATTCCACTGCGGTCTAGTCTTCGAGTAGAGTAAGATTTAAGTTTTTCAAGTGATAATTTTTATTCGCCTATTCACCCCCCCCTAGGCGACATCCAAATCCTGTTCCTAGGCCAAAGGGAACTTTCACAAACCCACCTCCAGCCCTCCCACACTTGCTGAGGCCATCGCCTCCTTGGTAAACGCGACAGTGGATAATACCCGTTTCCTACGGGAGATGGCAGGTCAGCAGCTTCAACAACAAGGCGGGCGGGGCTATCCGCAAGGGCCCCTTGAGACCTCTTATTTGGACTTCTCCGAAACGCGTTCACCGCTGTTTGTCAAGGCAGAAGACCCTTTAGAGGCGGACGAATGGATCCGCGTCATTGAGCAGAAATTTGGACTTCTGCGATGTTCTAAAACTCAGAAGCCCCTGTTCGCCGCTCAGCAACTGCGTGGCCCTGCCAGCACCTGGTTGGGAAACTTTGTGGCCGTTCAGCCGGCCAATCATCAGATAACCTGGGATGAATTCAAGCTAGCCTTCAGAGAGCATTATATACCTGAAGGGGTACTTCACATGAAACAAGAGGAATTCATGAAGCTGAAGCAAGGAGGGGATACTGTTAATCAGTATCTCAATAAATTTAATCACTTGTCTCAGTATGCAATCGACCAAGTTAACACTGATTTGAAGAAGAAGAATTGTTTTATGAGAGGTTTAATGATTGGATGCAAAGGAAAATGGCTACTTGCATCGACCTCACATATGGAAGGGCTGTCAGCACAGCACTGGCAGTCAAATCTAAATATACAAGTTCTGGAAAGATCAAGGGGAGTGGAGGTAACAGGCCTAATCAGGGCCCCGAGAAAAGGCAACGGTTAGTTATCTGGCCTTTTAATCAGGGTCGTTCATCAGCACGCCCACCCTCCTTCCCATTCAAGCAATCAGTGTTCATCCATCCCAATGCTGCCCCCACTGCAACAATTCAGCCGGGTGCCCTTGGCACTCGTTTCCCAGCCCTTCCCAGTTCATCAACAGGTTGTTTCAATTGCGGAAAATCTAGGCATTTTATTAAGGATTGCCCTTATCCGAAGCAGAATCGCACCAACAATCAACAAGGTACTGGGAATTCTTCTCAAGCTAAGGGAAATGCAGGCAAAACCACAAAGAAGACGGGACGAATTTACTACACTCAAGTGGCCACCACACCGGACGGTGAACCGGTAATGATGGGTACGTTCCTTGTGGCCAATCATCCCGCAATTATTCTCTTTGATTCTGGTGCTTCACATACATTCATCAGCAAGAAATTTGTGGAGCAACATTGCATTTCATACCATGAATCAAAAGAAGGGTATAAAATTCAATCACCTGGGGGACAAATCTTTACTAGGGAAGTGGCTTTCCAAGTGCCCGTAACTTTGGCCGGACGGGACTTTCCTACTAATATGATTGTTCTGAAAGACCAGGATGTAGATGTAATTTTGGGCATGAATTGGTTGGCCAAACATAAAGCAACCCTCAACACTAATCAGAGAACCATCAGGTTGAGTCATAACCAAGAAGAAATTCTTCTGTCTATCCCCATTCCAACCAGAACTACTGGCAGAGTTTACGAAGGCATTGTACCAGAAATCAAGGATATTCCGGTAGTATGCGAGTTCCCAGATGTTTTTCCAGAGGATTTGCCTGGATTGCCTCCCGAAAGGGATGTAGAGTTTGTAATTGAGTTGAAGCCCGGTACGGCTCCCATTTCTAGAAGATCATACCGAATTCCTCCAAATGAGCTGGCAGAACTAAAGATTCAATTACAAGATCTACTTGAGAAAGGATTCATCCGGCCAAGCTCGTCACCATGGGGTTGTCTAGCCATATTCGTTAAGAAGAAGGATCAAACTTTATGGATGTGCGTGGATTATCGACCCCTAAATGAGGTCACTATCAAGAACAAGTACCCTCTTCCGCGGATTGACATTCTATTTGATCAACTGACTGGAGCGAGGGTATTCTCCAAGATTGATCTCAGATCGGGCTACCATCAGATCCGTATTCGGCCCGAGGATATACCAAAGACCGCATTCACTACGCGGTACGAATTATTTGAATACCTGGTAATGTCTTTTGGACTGACAAATGCTCCTGCCCACTTCACTTATCTAATGAACTCAGTATTCATGCCCGAGTTAGACAAATTTGTGGTGGTCTTCATAGATGATATTTTGATATATTCAAAGAATGAAGAGGAGCATGCTCAGCATTTACGGGTCGTATTAACGCGCTTGAGGGAACATCAATTATATGCCAAGTTCAGTAAATGCACATTTTGGCTGGAAGAAATTCAATTTCTGGGACATGTTCTATCTGCCAGGGGGATTGCGGTAGATCCCAGCAAGGTCAAGGACATTTTGGAGTGGAAACCCCCGACCACTGTTCATCAAGTCCGAAGTTTCCTTGGACTGGCTGGCTATTACCGCCGATTTATACCGGATTTTTCTAAACTTGTGAAGCCAATCACAAGTCTATTGAAGAATGAGACTAAATTCAATTGGTCTTCAAAGTGTAATGAAGCTTTCGAGAAATTGAAGACATTATTAACCACTGCTCCGGTATTGGCTCAACCGGACATTAATAAGCCCTTTGATGTGTATTGTGATGCATCAGGCAGTGGGCTTGGCTACGTATTAATGCAAGAGGGCCGAGTAATTGCGTATACTTCAAGGTAGTTGCGCCGGCATGAGGAGCATTATCCCACTCATGATCTGGAGCTAGCTGCAGTGGTTCATGCCCTGAAGATCTAGCGTCATTATCTACTGGGGAATGTCTGTCATATTTATACAGACCATAAGATTTTGAAATACATCTTTACCCAGTCTGAACTCAATATGAGACAAAGAATATGGCTTGAGCTGATCAAGGATTATGAATTAGAGATCCATTATCACCCAGGCAAAGCAAATGTAGTGGCAGATGCACTCAGTCGCAAGGCTTCTTGCCATTGTCTAACAATGAGGACTTCTGGCATTACATTATGCCAGGAGATGGAGAATTTGAACCTGGGAATGATTCAGCATGGGACTTCAAATCACTTGAAGCTGGAGTCAGTCATCTTATAAAGGATAATTGACACACAGAAAAATGATGAGGGTATGAAACATATACGTGAGAAGATAAGGGCTGGAAAAGCCAATTGTTTCTGAGAAGACGATCAAGGAGTGGTATGGTTTTACAACCGCATAGTGGTGCCTAAAAATGAAGGGGTCCGCCAGCACATTTTAGATGAAGCCCATCTTAGTCGCTATTCTATTCATCCCGGAAGCACTAAGATGTATCAAGATCTGAAACAGCATTATTGGTGGACGAAGATGAAAATTGAAATTGCACGCTATGTGGCTAGATGTGACACTTGTAAACGTGTCAAGGCCATACACCTGAAAGCTGCCGGTCCATTACAATCTTTACCAATACCAACATGGAAATGGGAAGATATAAGTATGGACTTTATTGTGGGATTGCCCAGGACCGCAAAGAGGTATGACTCTATCTGGGTTATTGTTGATCGGCTCACGAAAATTGCTCACTTTCTGCAAGTCAAGACATATTACCCAGTTCTCACCTATGCGGAACTATACATTGCTCGTATTCTCAGTTTGCACGGTATTCCAAAGACTATAGTGTCGGATCGTGGACCTCAATTCGTATCCAAATTTTGGGAAGAACTACATAAATCCCTGGGTACCAAATTGCTCCACAGTTTGGCCTATCATGCTCAAACGAGTGGGCAGACTGAGAGGGTCAATCAGATACTCGAAGATATGTTGCGAGCATGTGTTCTGGAGTTTCCACAAAAATGGGATGAATGTTTACCATTAGCGGAGTTCTCATATAATAATAACTATCAAGAAAGTATCAAGATGACACCCTTCGAAGCTTTATATGGACGACGATGTCGTACTCCGCTAAATTGGTCTGAACCTGGTGAAAGGTACTTCTTCAGGCCTGATATGGTGAAAGAGACCGAAGAAAAGGTTCGGAAAATAACTCATAATTTGAAGAAAGCTCAAGCTCGTCAGAAAAGTTATCAGACGAATGGTGAATGCCCTTATATTTTCTGGTGGGAGACTATGTATACCTAAAGGTCTCACCATTGAAGGGCGTATCAAGTTTCGGGGTTAAAGGGAAACTTGCACCACGATATATTGGTCCTTTCCTCATTCTTGAAAGATTTGGGCCAGTGGCGTATCGACTTCAACTACCCAAAGCCTTGTCTGCTGTACATAATGTGTTCCACGTGTCTCAACTAAAGAAATGCCTTCGGGTGCCAGATCGAACCATTGAAGTGACAGATGTTGTCCTTGAACCAGACTTGACATATTCTGAACATCCCATTCGAGTCTCGGATCAAAAGGATAGGATTACCCGAAGAAAAACCCTCAAGTTTTACAAGATACAGTGGAACCAACATTCCGAAGATGAGGCTACCTAGGAAACTCAAGACTTCTTAGATAAGAATTTCCCAGGATTTTTAGCCTCTTGTAATCTGTAAAGTGTAAAACATTGTTGATATAAAGGAGTGAGCCCCAAACCCACCCCTGCCTAGTAACAAAACTCAGGAAATAAAAATGTGAAGCATTTCCTTTTCCATTACTTGCCCTAGGACTTTTAATCTCGGGACGAGATTCTTTTATGGGAAGAAGGATGTAACACCTCTGGTGTAACTGTTACTAAAACTGGAGCATAACATCATAAGCATTGGCATTGCATATGTTTGACACACCTAGAGTGCATTCACTAGGTAAAAATTTCAAAAAAGTTGTATTGTTTTGATGTTTTGCAAATAGAACCCTAGAATAGGAAACTTAACCCTAAATAGGGATTAAGAGGGTAAAACAAGACCCAAATTGAGAGAACCCTAAAGTTTAAGTAAAATAGTCATAAAATATTACTAAGAATGGGTTTAAGTTGCATTTACACTCCTGAGATACCAGAGACCCTAATTAAAACCCTGGAAAACCCTAAATCCAAACCCTAGGGGTCTATGTGCAAAAAAAGTGCACATTTGGACTAAAGTGTGAAAACTACTATGTTAAAGCATATTAAGTCATATGGTTCACAAATATAGGGATTTGCAAGTGAAACCCTAAGTTTTGGGTTTATTTGCAAAAAGTACCAAGTGAACTCTATATTAACTAAGTCTAAAATCAGAGTTTTGGCTCAACTTTGGAGCTCTGTAGCTTTCAAATTTGTGAGAATTTTCCCTAGGTCACCACATCAAATTTGTAGACCTATCAAAGGAGAACAACTTTGCTTAAGGGTGTAAGTATAGTTGTTGAGAACAAATTGGAGAAAATTAAGCCCAAAGTTGGACTGTCAGGCTGATACAGTCTGAATTTCAGACTGACAGTGACCTAGATCCAAGTTTGAGAGCCATTTCGACTATGATCCGGTTAGAATCTACCTAGGGTTGCTATGACAAAGTTGTAGAGCTATTATATAGAGGAACAGCTTTGCTGCAGAACTCGGTGTGAGTTGCCATAGAGATTTGAGAGAAAATCGAGTTCAAAGGTTCACTGTGAGGCCAACTGAACGGAGATCGCCATGGTACAGTGTCCCAAATGGATCAGGCTGCCAGCACGGCAACCTCACCGCCGACGACCCATCCACGCCGCGATTTGCACCGGGGTCGGGATGATCGGGCGGCGAGCATCTCCGCGCGAAGACCTTTTTGCTCCGGGTAAGATCGCCGCGGTGGAGAGCAATAACTCCGGCTGCCACGCGGCCACTTCTCGTTCCGGCCATGTCCAGTCATCGGCGCCACTCCCCTCCGTTCATCCACACCGTACCAATGTGACCGTGTTACTGTTGCGGCGGGGATGTGACAAGCCCGTAAGAATAGATATCGCTTGACACCGCCGTTCATCGCCAGCAAAGACCGGCGATGGTTATCACCATGGCCGCGGCAGTGACTTACCGCGCCTATAAATTCACCATGTCCTCGCTCCCTTCATTCAAATCAACCGAGCTCCGACCTCCATCTCTAAATTATGAAGCCGTAGCACCTGCTCCCACCTTCGATTAGCCACCATAGTCGGTGAATCGCCTTTTTCTCCCAAATGAGTCCGCCGCGCCACCAAGAACAGCCCACTCGTGGCCAGCTTGCTCTGGTAAGTCACTGTCCAATCCACGTGTTGTTTTCATGCCTCTTCATACTTGCGAAGCTTACGGTGGTGCCCGTTTGCTCGATTTGGCTATGGTTGTGTGGGAACACAAGCTCGTAGACACGGTGTCGCCATGCACGTGAGCAGACCGTTCTTCAAGTGTTCAAGCTAAATTAGCACACGTTCCTAGGTCGCCTTAGGTCATTGATGCCTCCCCGGTAGTTAGTCGTAACAACCATCGTCGGTCATGGCCTATACAAACCGCGTCAGGGGTGATCTGCGAGCGCGCCGCGGTCGAGGAGTTCCTTGGAGAAGAAACAAAACCCAGGGACCTTTGTGTAACTGTCAGAGAGAGGGTAAACAGTAGTTAAGGACTCTTAATGAATTATTCGTTCATTGAGGGCCTCCGTGCGAATTTGCCAGAGCGCGTGCGGGCGCGCGAGGGCGCGCCCCCTATTCCCTGCGTTGTTGGGCCACCTGGGTTAGAATCGGCCAAGTACTGTTGCAAGTTTTTCTTTTTCTTTTTCTGTCAGAGATAAACAAATCCTAGAAAATTGTAGAAAAATCCTAAAAATGTCAAACCAATTTTCTTAGATTCCTTATTTTCCATAGTATTTAATAAAAATAGTTCCATGATTTTTAGATCAAATAGGGAATTTTGGAGTATTTAAAATAGCTTAAAATGTTGATTCTGGATTTTTAGAAAATAGTTAATAATTCCAAAAATGCCCAAACTTTTTATATGAACTTTACACATTATTTAGAAGCCTTGGGTAGAGTTTGGTTTGATTTGAACCTTGTTTGAGAATTAGAACCCAAAACCCCCACCCCTGCTCTTTGAACTTCACTGTTGACTCCGGAAACCCTAGTTTTCCGGTGGACCGTGAAGGAAAATTGTATTCAAGGACCTTAGATAATAAATTCTTATCTTTGCACCCTCATGAGCATTACATGGCATTCATTATTATATACACATATATATGGTTATGTTTAGAAAATGAAGAAGAAGTCGAAGTAACCGAAGAGAAGACACCACCACCTTCGGAACCTTAGGCGGGGAATTGTTTCTACTTTGACATCTGTGGATCCATGCCTGACTCACCTATAAACGAAGGCAAGCCCCGGTGCATTTGCCACCTTCCTTGTGATTTAAAGATCTTTATCACTTGCTTATTGCATTAGGTGATAGGAGTTGATTGATAAAACAATTCCTGCATTACCTTCCTTGAGTTTGATTACCTTCCTTGATCACCTGTTTTACAAAAATTTTGATTCTTAGCCTTGCTTTAGAAAAACAAAATGTTTTGTTTTTACAAAAGATGATGTGGCAATAGTGGTTGGGATATTTTTGAAAACAAAAGTTGATGGTGGATCCATCATGGCCATGATGGGTTCAACATCGGAAAAGACGTACCTCTGCCAGGTACCAGACTTTGGGTTTAAATAATAAAGCTGAGACCGGGCGGTTGTCTTGCACGAGAAGAGAGTCTCGGTGTAGTGTCTCCATCTGAGTCAGTAAGGACCGTCTCGATGTAGGCTTGATGACCGAGGACCCTTTAACTGGTCACATGCCTCGCCATGGGTAAGCCTTGCCTCGGGCAGACTAAGGCCAGAATAAGATAACACGCAATGGGCGTGGAGCGGTGGCGAGAGTAGCGTGTACCCTCCGTGGCAAGAGGTTGGACGGTGGTGTATCTGTGCTCTCGGTTGATGTGAACCTGATCTGGTCTTAAGAACCCCGGTGGCGGGTTGACATATGGAAGGGTTAAGTGCTACATATGTTGTGTGATCAGAGATCCTCAGCTGAGTATAATCGATTCGGATCGCCGTACCTTCGCGGTTATGAAGACTTGGTCACTAACCTATACGTAGATCTCCAGTAAAGATAAAGGGATTGTTAAGAAATTGGCTAGTGCAGGTCAAGTGATTGAACTAGGTAGAAAGAACTCTAGATGCAGGTAATTTTACCTAACTTGACAATAAAACTGGATTTTTTTAAGGATCCACTTTACTAAGCATTTCTACAAAACAGAGTCTTTGATCATTGAGAAACCTTACCTTGACTCCCTTATAACCAGCATACCCTTGAGAGTCTTTTCTTTAGTCGGGTAAGACTTGCTAAGTAATTCTATACTCAAGGTTTTATTCCCTAATGTTTTTAGGTGAGGAAGCAGCAAACTTTTGTTGTTTTTGTACCAAGGTGGTGTCAAATGAAGAAAAGCAAGAATGAAGCTGCGGGAGGACCTAGTCCTCCATAAAAACTTTTATGTAATAACTTATCGGGAGGAGTTTTGCCTCCCCTGGTTTTGTAATAAAACTACTAAGCACTCGTTTAATTACTGGTCTGTAATATATAACTTTGTCCTACTTTTGAATAAATGTAAACTTTTGTAATCGCTTCCGCATCACCGTATCTCCGATGTTCTGTAATGTCTGCGTGACGGGTGAAACGCTCTTGGGAAAGGTAAGAAAAGCAGATACCAAACTTGTCAAGTGATTCATGGGCACCTACAGGGTTGTCTGAGGTCTGTTAGATAAGGACAACTGTAGGTGGGCCTAATGACTTGGGAGGTTCCGTCACACGAGTCCTTCGTCGTCGGAGTCAGACGAAGAGCAATCCGAATCCCACTCTTTGCCAAGGTGCGCCTCGCCCTTTGCCTTCTTGTAGGATTTCTTTTACTCCCTCTTCTCGCTTGTTTCTTGTCCCTGGTCACTATCATTATCGGGACAGTTAGCAATAAAGTGACCAGTCTTACCACACTTGAAGCAGGAGCGCTTTCCCTTTGTCTTGCTCTTGTTGGGATGCTCCTTGCGTCCTCTTAGCGCCGTCTTGAAGCGCTTGATAATGAGGGCCATTTCATCCGCGTTTATCCCGGCCGCCTCAACTTGCGCCACCTTGCTAGGTAGCGCCTCCCTGCTGCTTGTTGCTTTGAGAGCAATGGTTTGAGGCTCGTAGATGGGCATTGGGCCATTCAATGCCTCATCAACGTATCTTGCTTCCTTGATCATCATACGCCCGCTTACAAACTTTCCGAGGATTTCTTCGGGCGTCATCTTTGTGTACCTAGGATTTTCATGGATTGAGTTCATAAGATGAGGATCAAGAACAGTGAAGAACCTGAGCATAAGTCGGACGACGTCGTGGTCCGTCCATCTCGTGCTTCCATAGCTCCTGATCTTGTTGACCAGGGTCTTGAGCCTGTTGTACGTTTGAGTTGGCTCCTCTCCCCTGATCATTGCGAACCTTCCTAGTTCGCCTTCCACCAACTCCATCTTGGTGATCATGGTGGCATCGTTCCCCTCATGAGAAATCTTGAGGGTGTCCCAGATTTGCTTGGCGTTGTCCAAGCCGCTCACCTTATTGTACTTGTCCCTGCACAAGGATGCTAGCAAAACAGTGGTAGCTTGTGCATTTTTATGGATTTGCTCATTAATGAAAACGGGGTTGTCAGTACTATCAAAAAGCATTCCGTTTTCAACAATCTCCCAAATACTTGGATGGAGAGAGAATAGGTGACTACGCATTTTGTGACTCCAAAATGGGTAGTCTTCTCCATCAAAGTGCGGAGGTTTCCCAAGTGGAATTGAAAGTAAATGAGCATTAGAATTAAACAGAATACGAGAATAATCAAAAGAAAAATTCGAATTAACCGGTTTCTTTTTCTCGTCGTATTCGTCGTCTCTTGGGGAAGAAGAAGACTCGTCGCTGTCGTAGTAGACGATCTTCTTAATGCGCCTCTTCTTCTTCCCATCCTTCTTCTTATGACTCGAGCCAGAGTCCGAGGGCTTATCATCTCTTGGCTCGTTGATGATTGACTCCTTTGTCTTGTCGTTGACCACCATCCCCTTTCCCTTAGGATCCATCTCTTCGGGCGATTAGTCCCTTGCGTGAAGAGAACAGCTCTGATACCAATTGAGAGCACCTGAGTGGGGGGATGAATAGGTGATCCTATAAAAATCAAACACTTGTAGCCACAAAACTTGATTAAGTGTTAGCTCAATAGAATCAAGTGGCTAAGGACCAAGCTCTTGTGAAACACAATGGTCATGAAGAAAACAAGCACAAGAGACACCGTGATTTATCCCGTGGTTCGGCCAAGTATAGCACTTGCCTACTCCACGTTGTGGCGTCCCAATGGACGAGGGTCGCACTCAACCCCTTTCAAGTGATCCAATGATCAACTTGAATACCACGGTGTTTTCCTTTCTTTTACTATCTCCCGTTCGCGAGGAATCTCCACAACTTGGAGCCTCTCGCCCTTACAATTGATGATCACAAAGAAGCACAGAAGTAAGGGAGGGGAGAGCAACACACACAAGACTCAAAGCACGAGCACAAACACGCACACAAGCCACAACTTGAGCTCACAACACAATGCCTGGAGTTCTCTACTCAACTAGAGCTCAAGTCACTATCAGAAAGAATCAAATGCGCGAGAATGGAGTCTTGGTGCTTAGAGATGATCAAAGAATGCTTGGGTGACTCCTCCATGCGCCTAGGGGTCCCTTTTATAGCCCTAAGGCAGCTAGGAGCTGTTGGAGGCAATCTGGGAAGGCAATTCTTGCCTTCTGTCGGTTGGCGCACCGGACAGTCCGGTGCACCACCGGACAGGCACTGTTCATGGTCCGGTGCAGATCGCCTTCCTAAAATGGCACAGCCGACCGTTGCAGAATTGTAGCCATTGGCGCACCGGACACTGTCTGGTGCACACCGGACAGTCCGGTGCCTCCTGCCGACCGTTGGAGCAGGCCACGCGTCGCCCGCGGATTTGGCGGCCGATCGTTGCGCTGGCGGCCGTTGGCTCACCGGACAGTCCGGTGCACCACCGGACAGTCCGGTGAATTATAGTCGTACGCCGCCGACGAATTCCCGAGAGTGGCCAGTTCGCCAGAAGCCAGCCTGGCGCACCGGACACTGTCCGTTGCACCATCGGACACTGTCCGGTGCACCACCGGACAGTCCGGTGTGCCAGACTGAGCTGAGTCTTGGCTGCTTCGAGCCAAGTTCTTTTCTTCTTCTCTTTTCTTTGATTCTAGCACTTAGACAAATATATTAGTACACAAAAACCAATGTACTAAGTCTAGAATCATACCTTCTTTTTGATTTGCACTTCATCCATCATTTGGCACATGATTACTCACTCAATACGTGTTGGGCACTTAATCACCAAAACTATACTAGAAATGGACCAAGGACACATTTCCCTTTCAGTGCTCAAATGGGGAAATCTAGACAAAATTGAGTCACGGTCTTCTGATATAATTTTTTCTTGATTATGCATCATATTCTCGATCTTATCATATACTTAAACTTAAGACTAATCGTATCATGAGACCTATAAGATTACTTTCAATGAGACTATGTCTTATGCAGTCCTTATGTTTGAGACTATGGTGCCAAGTTGTGAAGGGTGTACGAAAATGTTGTTGATAGGACCAAAGGGGAATGATAACATGATCATCTTTGTCTCTTGGCAGTAGCCCAAACATCTCGGACATGCTGGCCAAAATGTATATGATTGGGCGTGCAACATGCGCTAGATGTTCTAGTTATATTATAAGTATTGAACATATAAGTAATAAGTAAGTGCTTGCGGATCCGCTTACCAAAGGCTTACCACCCAATGCTTTCAGACACATGGTCGACATGGGTTTTATGATATAGCCTATGTTTTTCGGACAATAAAGATCCCAAAGTTAAAAGATCTATTTTAGAACAGAGATATGTAGTGTAGCTATTAAATCTATCGATGATTTGACGATGAATATGCTATATGCACTAATCTGTAATAGAATACAGAAAGAATTAAAAGGTATAAAGTTGAAATTATAAGATGAGAAAGGGGAATGTTAGAATTGATCTCAACCAGTTGGCTCAAAGGTCAACTAGGCCCTTGACCTCGTGCCTTGATCGGGGAGCGCAAGACGAGATTGGTGGGCCCTCGTTGTGCAGCCCTATAAAGAGGAGGTGGGGATCAACGGCTCCAGTCACGAGGTTCGCTGTCGTCTACGGTTCCCCACCGTGAAACCCTAGACCGATCGAAAGGGAGCTGTCAACGACAGGAAATTCACCACCTTCACTCTGCCACTGCCTCATCGGCAGCAAGCTCACTTTCCTAGACGTCGCTGCTCTAGCGCAGAGTTTCATTGAATCTAAATCGGTACAATATATTTTTGTTTTAGATCTAGTGGCTAGGTTTCTTGGAGAGGCTTCCATAAAAATCTATCAACTACAAATGAATTAATTTACACTACTCTAATACACATTATTACCAAATTACTGGGTTTAAACGAAATTAATATTGGTGTTACTAAAAATAAGAGTATCCAACGACCGTTGCTTGGGTGATTTTGCTTCGCTTTGGACAAACTGGATCGGAGTTGCTTGTACCTTTTGGAAATCAGGAAGTGTAGTCTTTCGCGTGATCTGCCTAGACATGAGTGCACTACACGCCTTTTGTTGAATCAGTGACTTCAATTTTGGTTAAGTTGCACCATTAGCCCCTGCTCTATTGAGGTTCGACACGGAAAATTGCGAGAAAAGGGTATCTATGGGTGCAAGATTAATGAGCCAGGTAGGGACTCTATACCTCTGTGAAAGCCACCGATTTTCCCCAGGGTTAGTTGCATCCTCTACCCACAACATCATCTTGCTGCTGTTTTCTTTAATGTACTGCTCCCTCAGTTACGTTTGCTGCTGCTCCCAGTTAATCTATTTAGTCACGCTCTGAGTTCTGTTTGGAAGCAAAATGATGAGACCTGAACACCTGAATGTTATCAAAGTTCTCTGATTGCTTTCTCTACGTACCTTGTACCTATCATATCCGATCGATGTTTGTCTAGTGCAGTAATGTGTTCTATTTTCTTTGACCATGCCATCTGAATAATGGTACTAGTTGTGCTTGTGTTTGAACTGTAGTGTTTAGTCACTGAGAGGCAAAGTGAAGAGGCCTTGTAATCTGAAGCTATCTGATGTTGATACATACATTCATGGTCTTTAGAATTCTCTTATGACCCGTTTATTTTGTTGGAATTGAATTCTATTCTAATAATCATAGTTTAGACATAAACTAATTAAGTTAATATATTTGTATACGTAATATATTTATATATTATCTTAAATCATATGAGAGATATAGTTATACGCTACACTTATGTTATACAGAAGCAAGTAAAAGAGTGTGCTATAAGTTGTATATTAGAAAAGTAGCATTTAAATTTATAGAATCAATTTCCGCATTTTACTCCATGAATTTAAGATATGCTTATTGTCGGCGTTTCGAGACCGGGGGGTCCCTAAGCCGACGAGTGAGTGTGCCGCGTGCCCCAGCCCAGATGGGTCGAGCGCGTGGGCGAGCGCGAAGGGGGGAAAGCGAGGTGGCCGGAGCCGAGTCGTGAGGGAGGTGGAGATCCCGCGGCCTTCGTGTTCGTCCCGCGCCCAGGTCGGGTGCGCTTGCAGTAGGGGGTTACAAGCGTCCACGCGGGTGAGGGAAGCGAGCGGCCCCAAAAGAGCGCCTGCCCCTGCCCTCGTTCCCGCGGGGCCAACCTTCTCTAAGAAGGCCCTGGTCCTTCCTTTTATAGGCGTAAGGAGAGGATCCAGGTGTACAATGGGGGTGCAGCAGAGTGCTACGTGTCTAGCGGGGGAGAGCTAGCGCCCTAGGTACATGCCAATGTGGCAGCCGGAGAGAACTTGGCACCCAGCTGGTGTGGTGTCGTGGTTGTCGGAGGAGTAACGGAGCCTGGTGGAGGGACAGCTGTCGGAACAGTTGGGCTCTTGCTGACGTCCCCCTGCTTCCGTAAGGGAGCTGAGAGCCGCCGTCGTCATGGGTCTAGCGGGGCGCCATCATTGCCTATCTGGCGGAGCTAGCCAGATGGGACGTCGGTCTTCTTCTCTGCGGCCCAAGTCGGCTCGGGGTAGGGTGATGATGGCGCTTCCTGTTGACGTGGCGGACTTGTGCCCTAGGTCGGGCGACGTGGAGGCTCCTCCGAGGCCGAGGTCGAGTCTGTCTTCCATTGCCGAGGCCGAGCCCGAGCTCCTGGGTCGGGCGAGGCGGAGGTCGTTCGGAAGAGGCCAGGGCGGAGTCCGACCCCAGGGGTCGGGCGAAGCGGAGTTCGCCGTCTTCCGGGGCCTTAGCCCGAGTCCGAGCCCTGGGTCGGGCGGAGCGGAGTTCGCCGTCTTCCAGGGCCTTAGCCCGAGTCCGAGCCCTGGGTCGAGCGGAGCGGAGTTCACCGTCTTCTGGGGCCTTAGCCCGAGTCCGAGCCCTGGGTCGGGCGGAGCGGAGTTCGCCGTCTTCCGGGGCCTTAGCCCGAGTCCGAGCCCTGGGTCGGGCGGAGCTTCCTATGGCGCCTTTGGCAAGGCCTGGCTGCCTGTCAGTCTCACTCTGTCAAGTGGCACCGCAGTCGGGACGGCGCAGGTGGCGCTGTCCTTTTGTCAGACCGGTCAGTGGAGCGGCGAAGTGACGGCGGTCACTTCGGCTCTGCCAGGGGGCGCGCGTCAGGATAAAGGTGCCAGGCTACCTTTGCTTTAAATGCCCCTGTGACTTGGTCGGTCGGCGCAGCGATTTAGTCAGGGTTGCTTCTTAACGAAGGCAAGGCCTCGGGCGAGCCGGAGATGCGTCTGCCGTAAAAAGGGGGCCTCGGGCGAGACGGAAACACCTCAGGGTCGGCTGCCCTTGCCCAAGGCTAGGCTCGGGCGAGGCGTGATCGAGTCGCTCGTATGGACTGATCCCTGACTTAATCGCACCCATCAGGCCTCTGCAGCTTTATGCTGATGGGGGTTACCAGCTGAGAATTAGGCGTCTTGAGGGTACCCCTAATTATGGTCCCCGATAGTAGCCCCCGAGCCTCAAAGGGAGTGTTAGCACTCGCTTGGAGGCTTTCGTCGCACTTTTTTGCAAGGGGACCAGCCTTTCTCGGTTGAATTTTGTTCCGGTGGGTGCGCGCGAGCGCACCCGCCGGGTGTAGCCCCCGAGGCCTCGAAGGAGTGGTTTCACTCCTTCGAGGTCTTAATGCCTTGCGTAATGCTTCGGCTGGTCTGGTGGTTCCCTCATGCGAACTGGCCGTAGCCCGGGTGCACTGTCGGAGCCCAAGTTCTCGGGCTGGTATGTTGACGCTGTCAACGGTTTGGCCGGAGCCGGGTTTGCGAGAGCAGCCCCCGAGCCTCCGCACAGGGCGAGAGGGCGATCAGGGACAGACTCGGCTTTTTTACATACGCCCCTACGTCGCCTTTCCGCAAGGAGGAGGGGGGGAGAGCGCCATGTTACCCTCGATGGGCACCGAACATGGTGTCTCCGGTGAGCTGCAAGCGGGTAATCCGAGTGGACGTCCGTGCCCCGTTCGTTGGGGGTCGGCTAGGGGCCCGGAGGCACGCCCAAAAGTACCTGCGGGTGATCTGCCGGACCCGGTCCCCTGGCGACGGGGTCCGAGGGCTCGATGCCTCCCTCCGATGGGATTCCGTTACAAGATCGTTCCCGCTGGTCTCGGAAATGTCCTAGGGTACCTCGGGAGCGCAGCCCGAGCCTCGGTTATGTATCGAACGTACCCCTGGTCATCCCTCGCTCGGTGTCTGAGGCGACTGTGAACCCTTCGGGGGGGCAGCCTTCGAACCCCTGATCAATAATGGGCGCGGAGCCCGAATAGCCTGAGGCGGCCGTGGAACCTTTCGGGGGGCCGGCCTTCGAACCTCTGACCAGTAGTGGGTGTCGGGCCCACGCGATCTGAGGCGGCTGTTGAACCCTTCGGGGGGGGCCAGCCTTCGAACCTCTGATCAGTAAGGAGGCTCAGAGCCTAGTTCCTTCACGGGGAAGGGTTCCTTTAGGGGTATCCCCTTTCCCGGTCCCTGTTGCAAGAGATAGAGAAAGAGGAAAAAGGAAAAAGGATACGAAATTGAACGACGCGGCGTACCTTTTTTGGCGCGGTTGTTTTGGCGAAGGCGAAGCGTCGCCAGCTGTTCCAGCCAGAAGCGCCGCCTGTCCAGCCGCGGAGTTAATGCGACGGGGCGAGTAGTTGGCGAGGCTACCGTTGCGCGTGCGCGAGCCGTTCGAGGAACGGGTCACAGGCGCGTCGTCTTCACGCCGTGAGAGGGGGTTCTCTCGCTGCCTCCGGATGGGACGTGAGCTTGGCTGACGGCGTGACCGCTGCTCCCGCGTGCCTGCCACCGTCATTACTGCCGGCCCACTTTTGACCGCGTTTGACCGCTGCGTCAGGCTGGCGCTGCTGGGTCGCGCGCTGGGTCGCCTCGGGTCGCGGTATCGGTTCCGCAATCGAGGAGGTGCGGTGGTGGCGCAAGTGGTACAGTTGCTTGCATGCAGCATCCGGCGCGCCGGTCGCGCGACGCGTGGTCTTGGGCCTCCGTGCTGGCATGTCAGGAGTCGGAGAGGCACGTCCACTTGGCGCGGTTGCATGCCGCCTGCATGGCTGCCTGCCCCTTTCGCCCGTTGGCCTGGGCAAAAGTGGAGGGTCACTTGTAACCGCTGGGTGGTTGCGTGCGCCGTGCGCGGCGGTTCGGCTTCTTCTGCTCGGAGCCGGTCTGCATGACATGCGGGACCCAGCCCCCGCGCCGCAGGGGAGGGCTTTGGAGGCGTGTTGGAGAAGACTCAGCCCGTGACGGTTGGGGGCGCAAGCAGGGAGAGTCGCCTTTTAAAAGGAGGGCGACCCCTTCCGTAAGGCGACCACGTCTTCTTTCTCCCTTATGCACTGTGTTTTTCCACCTTCCAAGCCCCCGGATGGGGGAAACCGCCGTCTTTTCGCCTCATCGTTGGAGGAACGCAACTCCGTGGGAGTTGGTACCTTTCAGCCATCGTTCGGCTTCAAGGATTTTCATCGTGCAGCCCGGCTGCTTCCCTCTGCTGGTGGTCACCCGAGATGGTGACCTCCGGCTTGATGGTGGGGGAAAGCGAGCCGGGCTGCGGCCTCTGCCCCTTCCTCGGCCTCAAGGACTTTCGTCATCCAAGCCAAGATGGAGGACGAGGCGAGTCAGGGGGCTGCCTCCGTGTGGGTCGGTTGCCCTCTTCTTCCCCGGGCGTCTGGGGGAGAACGGCATCCTCCAGCTTCACGGAGACTTCCTCCGGCCATGCCGGAAGAGGCGGGTCGTCGTCACACAGTCAGGGCGCAGCGCCGCGTCCTCCGTCCGGACAACGATTGCGCCGCGCACCACGAGGGCAGTGCCCACGCCCTGGACGGCCCCAGCAAGGGCGAAGACCTGCCGGCGCGCTCCGAGGCGTCGGCGGACGGAGGTGGCTTCTCTACCGATGAGATTGCCAACTCCGTCAGTAGCCCTGGGTCTCCGTCTCCTGGCCTGAATGGCTGCCTCTCGTCCTCGGGGGGTGAAAGTCCTTCCGCCGCCCCGCAGGCCCGCCCCTATCGAGTGGGGTTGTTCGTACCTACAGGGGGGAACCGAAGTTCCGTTTATAATGGCACTTCGAATGCCAGGGTTTTTTGTTCATTTCGGCTTTCGGGGCCTGAATATATATGTAATTACGGCACGGAGCCGTGTTTTTTCCTCGTTCTTGAGCGCTAAGACTCGTCTGCTGACTATCTGAACCGCTTCACCAAGTATGAGTCACCCTGTGTCAAGGTGACGAGTGAGGTATCCGTATCCCGGAGGCGTAGGAGTCCCTCGGCTCGGTCGGCCTTGCTGTCTGAGGTTCCTCTAGCTTAGTTAAAGAGACCCCTCGGCCGCTCCTCGTCGAGCCGAGGCCAGGGGTAGCGATATCAGCATGAACAGAGGCGGAGTTGGCTCGGAAATGAAACCTGGTTGGCCGGAGCCTAGCCGGGTTGTCCGTTGGCAGGATCGACGCCGGAGTTGATCAGCCGAGGCTTCGGACCGGGTCGGCGCCCTTGGAAGATGGTTGGCCGAGGCCCCGGAGGTGGCCGGCTGAGCCGCCTGCTCGGGCCGGATTCCCGGAGAAGTCCCTGACAGCGATTGCCCGGGCGTGGTGATGACGTCGTCCTTCGGAGCGGAGACCCTCGGACCGCGTCGCCGTCCGAGGCTAGGTCGGGCCTCGCCGAAGGTGCCGTCGATGCCGAGGGTGTTGCTGCCCCCTTCCAGCGTCAAGACCCGAGCCTGCAGGATCAGATTGTCTTGTAGCGTGTGCCTTGTGCGGCCGTCAAGGCCAGAACACACACCCTCGCTGCGTTTTAAAGTTGCGTCTCTCTTCCTCTTGTTTCGAGTGTCTGGACTTTTTGTCGGTAACAGGGATGTTAGTGCGAGCGAGAGTTGCTTCTCGCGGAAGGTGATGAGTGAGGTATCCGTATCCCGGAGGCGTGGGAGTCCCTCGGCTCGGTCAGCCTTGCCGCTTACGCGTACTTTCACCCGTCCGTGAGGCCCTGTCGCCGACTCGGTCGAGAAGGCTCGAAGGATCGCTTCGGCAGAAGGGCTTCCGAACGTAAAGACTTGTTCGATCCGCGGAGCCACTTTATCCGAACGCGAGTTACTTATCGCAGAAGGTGATGAGTGAGGTATCCGTATCCCGGAGGCGTAGGAGTCCCTCGGCTCGGTCAGCCTTGACTGCTTACGTGTACTCCGTCGTTTCCAGGACCCACTTTTCGAAGTAGTTAAAAAGCACGAAAGATATTCTGGTAAAAGAGATTTTTTTTGAGGAAAATTTTGACGCAGAGGGGGTTTCCCCCCTTTTAGCCCCCGAGGGAGGGTCGGGCTTTGCCGAGGCGAGGCCGACCCTTCCTTGTTGACTAAACTTTGCGTGGGTGCGAGGTATATGAACAACTTGGAAACATCTTAAGGGTAGAAGCGACGTAGCTGTTGGATGTTCCAAGCGTTGTCGTAGACCTCGCCTTGACTGTTGGCCAGCTTGTACGTTCCGGGCTTCAGAACTTTGGCGATGACGAATGGCCCCTCCCAGGGGGGCGTGAGCTTGTGCCTCCCTCGGGCGTCTTGCCGCAACCGAAGCACCAGGTCGCCCACCTGGAGGTCTCGGGGTCGGACCCCTCGGGCGTGGTAGCGTCGCAGGGACTGCTGATACCGCGCCGAGTGTAGTAAGGCCCTGTCCCGAGCCTCTTCCAGCTGGTCCAGCGAGTCTTCTCGGCTAGCTTGGTTGCTTTGATCGTCGTAGGCCCTCGTCCTTGGGGAGCCGTATTCCAGGTCGGTGGGCAAGACGGCCTCGGCCCCGTAGACCAGGAAGAACGGCGTGAAACCCGTGGCTCGGCTCGGCGTCGTCCTCAGGCTCCAGACCACCGAGGGGGAGTTCCTTCATCCATCGCTTGCCGAACTTGTTGAGGTCATTGTAAATCCGAGGCTTGAGCCCTTGTAGAATCATGCCGTTGGCATGCTCTACTTGCCCATTCGACATGGGATGAGCTACGGCAGCCCAGTCCACCCGGATGTGGTGATCCTCGCAAAAATCCAAGAATTTTCTACCGGTGAACTGGGTGTCGTTGTCGGTGATGATGGAGTTTGGGACCTCGAAGCGGTGGATGATGTTGGTGAAGAACGCCACCGCCTGCTCGGACCCGATGCTGTTCAGGGGTCGGACCTCGATCCACTTGGAGAATTTGTCGACGGCGACCAGCAGGTGCGTGTAGCCCCCGGGCGCCTTCTACAGAGGGCCGACGAGGTCCAGACCCCACACAGCGAAGGGCCAGGTGATGGGTATCGTCTGCAGAGCCTGAGCGGGCAGGTGGGTCTGCTTCGCATAGAATTGACACCCTTCGCAGGTGCGGTCAATTCTAGTGGCGTCAGCCACCGCCGTCGGCCAATAGAAGCCTTGCCGGAAAGCGTTCCCGACGAGGGCTCGAGGCGCTGCATGATGGCCGCAAGCCCCCGAGTGTATCTCTTGCAGGAGTTCCTGACCTTCGGCGATGGAGATGCATCGCTGGAGGATGCCCGAGGGGCTGCGGTGGTAGAGCTCCTTCTCATCGCCCAGCAAGACGAACGACTTGGCGCATCGCGCTACCCGTCGTGCCTCGGCCTGGTCGAGGGGTAGCTCTCCTTGGCGGAGATATTGCAGGTACGGGGCCTGCCAATCTTGATCAGGCGTGACCCCGCTCCGCTCCTCCTCGATGCGTAGCGCCTCGCCCTCGGGAGCCGAGGGTTCCTCGGGCTGAACCGAGGACGGCTCGGGCTGGGCCAAGGTTACCTCGGACGGGGCCGAGGGCGCCTCGGGCTCGGGCGTGTCGCTGATCTTGACGGAGGGTTGGTGCAGATCCTAGGAGAAGACGTCCGGGGGAACCGTCGTTCGCCCCGAGGCTATCTTTGCCAGCTCGTCCGCAGTCTCGTTGTAGCGCCGGGCGATGTGGTTAAGCTCGAGCCCGTAGAACTTGTCTTCCAGGCGTCGAACCTCATCACAGTAGGCCTCCATCTTCGGGTCGCGGCAGTGGGAGTTCTTCATGACCTGGTCGATGACGAGCTGCGAGTCGCCGCGAGCGTCGAGGCGTCGGACCCCTAGCTCGATGGCGATTCGCAATCCGTTGATCAGAGCTTCGTACTCAGCCACATTGTTGGACGCCGGGAAATGGAGGCACAGCATGTAGCGCAGGTGTTTCCCGAGGGGCGAGACGAAGAGCAGGCCCGCGCCGGCTCCCGTCTTCATCAGCGACCCGTCGAAAAACATGGTCCAGAGCTCCGGTTGGATCGGAGCCGTCGGCAACTGTGTGTCGACCCATTCGGCTACGAAGTCCGCCAGTACCTGGGACTTGATGGCCTTCCGAGGGGCAAACGAGATTGTCTCGCCCATGATTTCCACCGCCCACTTTGCGATCCGTCCCAAGGCCTCTCGGCACTGGATGATCTCCCCCAGGGGGAAGGATGACACCACAGTTACCGGATGAGACTCGAAGTAATGTCGCAACTTTCGCCTCGTCAGGATCACTGCATACAGCAGCTTCTGAACTTGTGGGTAGCGGATCTTGGTTTCGGACAGCACCTCGCTGACGAAGTAAACTGGCCTCTGAATGGGCAATGCATGCCCCTCTTCTTGCCTTTCGACCACGATCGTGGCGCTAACCACCTGAGTGGTAGCGGCGACGTAGACCAAGAGGGCTTCTCCATCAGCTGGGGGTACCAAGACGGGCGCCTGGGTGAGGAGCGCCTTCAGGTTCCCGAGAGCTTCCTCGGCCTCGGGGGTCCAAGTGAAGCACTCGGCCTTCCTTAAGAGACGGTACAGAGGCAGGCCTCTTTCGCCGAGGCGCGAGATGAAACGGCTCAAGGCCGCGAGACATCCCATGACCCTCTGTACGCCTTTTAAGTCCTTGATGGGCCCCATGCTGGTGATGGCTACGATCTTCTCCGGGTTGGCTTCGATGCCCCGCTTGGAGACGATGAATCCTAGGAGCATGCCTCGGGGCACCCCGAAGACACACTTCTCGGGATTGAGCTTGACGTCCTTTGCCTTGAGACACCGGAATGTCACTTCAAGGTCGGAGAGAAGGTCGGAGGCTTTCCTTGTCTTGACTACGATGTCATCGACGTAGGCCTCGACCGTGCGACCGATGTGTTCGCCGAACACATGGTTCATGCACCACTGGTACGTTGCACCCGCGTTCCTCAAACCGAACGACATGGTGACATAGCAGTACATGCCGAAGGGCGTGATGAAAGAAGTCGCGAGCTGGTCGGACTCTTTCATCTTGATTTGATGATACCCTGAGTAGGCATCGAGGAAAGACAGGGTTTCGCACCCAGCAGTGGAATCCACGATTTGATCGATGCGAGGTAGAGGGTAGGGAACCTTCGGACATGCTTTGTTGAGACCAGTGTAGTCTACACACATCCGCCATTTCCCCCCTTTCTTCCTCACAAGCACAGGGTTGGCAAGCCATTCGGGATGGAATACCTCTTTGATGAACCCTGCTGCCATTAGCTTGTGGATCTCCTCGCCTATCACCCTGCGCCTTTCCTCGTCGAATCGGCGCAGAGGCTGCCTGACCGGTCAGGCTCCGGCCCGAATATCCAGCGAGTGCTCGGCGACATCCCTCGGTATGCCGGGCATGTCTGAGGGACTCCACGCAAAGACGTCGGCGTTTGCGCGGAGAAAGTCGACGAGCACTGCTTCCTATTTGGGGTCGAGCCCGGAACCGATCCAGATCTGCTTGGAGGTGTCGCCACTGGGGTCGAGAGGGACGGCCTTAACCGTCTCCGCTGGCTCGAAGTTGCCAGCGTGTCGCTTCACGTCCGGCACCTCTCGGGAGAGGTTTTCCAGGTCGGCGATGAGGGCCTCGGACTCGGCGAGGGCCTCGGCGTACTCCACGCACTCCACATCGCATTCGAACGCGTGTTTGTATGTGGGGCCGACGGTGATGACCCCGTTGGGGCCCGGCATCTTGAGCTTCAGGTAGGTGTAGTTGGGGATGGCCATGAACTTCGCGTAGCATGGCCTCCCCAATACTGCGTGGTAGATTCCTCGGAACCCGACCACCTCGAACGTCAAAGTCTCCCTTCGGAAGTTGGAGGGTGTTCCGAAGCAGACAGGAAGGTCGAGCCGTCCGAGGGGCTGGACGCACTTCCCAGGAATGATCCCGTGGAAGGGCGCAGCGCCTGCTCGGACGGAGGACAGATCGACGCGCAGGAGCCTGAGGGTCTCGGCGTAGATGATATTGAGGCAGCTGCCCCCATCCATCAGGACCTTGGTGAGCCTAACATCGCCGATGATGGGGTCGACGACGAGCGGGTACTTCCCCGGGCTCGGCACGTGGTCGGGGTGGTCATCTTGGTCGAAGGTGATGGGCTTGTCGGACCAGTCTAGGTAGACTGGCGCCGCCACCTTCACCGAGCAGACCTCCTGACGCTCTCGCTTACGATACCGAGTCGAGGCGTTCGCCGCATGCCCTCCGCAGATCATGAAGCAGTCGCGGACCTCGGGGAACTCTCCTGCTTGGTGATCTTCCTTTTTGTCGTCGTCGCGGGCCCTGCCACCCTCTGCGGGTGGCCCGGCCTTGTGGAAGTGGCGCCGAAGCATGACGCACTCCTCGAGGGTGTGCTTGACGGGCCCCTGATGGTAAGGGCACGTCTCCTTGAGCATCTTGTCGAAGAGGTTAGCCCCTCCGAGGGGCTTCCGAGGGTTCTTTTATTCGGTGGCGGCGACAAGGTCCGTGTTGGCGGCGTCGCGTTTCGCTTGCGACTTCCGCCTGCCTTTCTTCTTGGCGCCGAGCGGAGTAGACGCCTCGGGAGCATCCTCCGTCGGGCGGCCCTGGGGCTGCTTGTCCTTTCGGAAGATGGCCTCGACCGCCTCCTAGCCAGAGGCGAACTTGGTGGCGATGTCCATCAGCTCGCTCGACCTGGTGGGGGTCTTGCGACCCAACTTGCTCACCAGGTCACGGCAAGTGGTGCCGGCAAGGAACGCGCCGATGACATCTGAGTCGGTGATGTTGGGCAGCTCGGTGCGCTGCTTCGAGAACCGCCGGATGTAGTCCCGAAGAGACTCTCCCGACTGTTGCCGGCAGCTTCGGAGGTCCCAGGAATTCCCGGGGCGCACGTACGTGCCCTGGAAGTTGCCGGCGAAAGCTTGGACCAAATCCTCCCAGTTGGAAATCTGCCCCGGAGGCAGGTGCTCCAACCAAGCGCGAGCAGTGTCGGAGAGGAACAGGGGGAGGTTGCGGATGATGAGGTTGTCGTCGTCCGTTCCACCCAGTTGACAGGCCAGGCGGTAGTCCGCGAGCCACAATTCCGGTCTTGTTTCCCCCGAGTACTTTGTGATAGTAGTCGGGGGTCGGAATCGGGCCGGAAACGGCGCCCGCCGAATGGCCCGGCTGAAGACCTGCGGACCGGGTGGTTCGGGCGAGGGACTCCGATCCTCCCCGCTGTCGTAGCGTCCCCCACGCCTGGGGTGATAGCCTCGGCGCACCCTTTCGTCGAGGCGGGCCCGACGGTCGCGATGAGGGTGCTCGTCGCCGAGGTGGCCCGGGGCCGCAGGCGCGGTGTCGCGCGTGCGCCCGGTGTAGACCGAGGCTTCCCGCATGAGTCGGGAAGTCGCGGCACGAGGTTCCGAGGGGTACCCCTGCCTTCGGGAGGCAGAGCTCTCGGCCCGCCGGGCCGCAGCGCCTTCCAGGAGATGCTTGAGCTCTCCCTGGATTCGCCGACCCTCGGTGGTTGATGACTCCGGCATCGCGCGGAGGAGCATCGCTGCGGCTGCCAGGTCCTAACCGGTCCCGCTGGATGTGGGTGGCGGCCTGTCCCTGGCATCGTTGGCGATGCGGTGCTGGAGACCCTGGGGCAGGTGACGTATTTCTCCGGCCGGGGGCTGGCCCGCCCATACCTGCCCGACGTCCCGGCGGATCGACTCGAGCGCTCCTGCCCCCTCGTCGAGCCCGGCCTGCGCCCCGCGGACTTGCTCGAGCTGTGGGTCGTGACCCCCCGCCGGAACGGGGACCACAGCTAGCTCCCGCGGGATGTCGGCGCGAGGCACTGGCCTAGGGAGATCACCATCCTCCGGCATGCCGAGACGGTTGCCTCCGGAGGGATCCCCTAGCTCGACGTGGAAACATTCGCGGCTCGGGCCGTAGTCCTTGTCGTCAAGGCTGCGGCTGCCGTCGGAACAGTCGGAGAGGCAGTAGTTGCATGCGGTCATGAAGTCCCGCATGGCACTGGGGTTGCCAGATCCAGAGAAATCCCAGCAGATGCTGGGGTCGTCATCTTCCTCGGACCCAGAGGGCCCGTAGGTCGAGACGCCCGTCAATCGGTCCCAAGGCGACCGCACACGAAACCCAAGAGAGGTTGCACTCGCCTCAACGTGAGCGCCCGCCAGAGCGAGGTCGCTAGGCGGGTTGAGGTCGAGTCGAAATGACGAAGGATGGGAATCAGTCGGTACCTTTTGGTCGACGAGGAGCGACGAAGTCACATCGGGGACTGATCGCGCCGTCGTCTTGGGTACGAGGGCGACGTCCTGCAGGCCCTCCGTGAGCGTGCTGGCGTCGTCCACTTGCTCGGGGTTGGCGTGTTGCGGGGGGACGGCGCTCGCCTTCGCCTCAAATGCGAGGGTGACGCCCGACGCGTCCTCCGTTGGGGCGCTGGGGATGTCGATTTGCTCGACAGCCGACGGAGCGTAGCCTCCCGCTCGGCCCTGGTTGCCCCGCCTCCTCCTCCGATGGCGAGGGAGAGGATGGGGTGAGCTCGAATGTTGTTCTTCCCCCACGCGGGAAAGACGTCGTCGATTCCGCCGCCGGCGGGCGGGCTGTCGGCCACCATTGTCGCCGTCGCGCGGCGGTGGAAGGAGTATCATGTCGTAGCTGCCGTCGAAAGACATGAACTCGAGGCTCCCGAAACGGAGCACCGTCCCGGGTTGGAGAGGTCGTTGGAGACTGCCCATCTGGAGCTTGACGGGAAACTGCTCGTCAACACGCAGCAGGCCCCTACCTGGCGCGCCAACTGTCGGCGTTTCGAGACCGGGGGGTCCCTAAGCCGACGAGTGAGTGTGCCGCGTGCCCCAGCCCAGATGGGTCGAGCGCGTGGGCGAGCGCGAAGGGGGGAAAGCGAGGTGGCTGGAGCCGAGTCGTGAGGGAGGTGGAGATCCCGCGGCCTTCGTGTTCGTCCCGCGCCCAGGTCGGGTGCGCTTGCAGTAGGGGGTTACAAGCGTCCACGCGGGTGAGGGAAACAAGCGGCGCCAAGAGAGCGCCTGCCCCTGCCCTCGTTCCCGCGGGGCCAACCTTCTCTAAGAAGGCCCTGGTCCTTCCTTTTATAGGCGTAAGGAGAGGATCCAGGTGTACAATGGGGGTGCAGCAGAGCGCTACGTGTCTAGCGGGGGAGAGCTAGCGCCCTAGGTACATGCCAATGTGGCAACCGGAGAGAACTTGGCACCCAGATGGTGTGGTGTCGTGGCTGTCGGAGGAGTAACGGAGCCTGGTGGAGGGACAGCTGTCGGAACAGTTGGGCTCTTGCTGATGTCCCCCTGCTTCCGTAAGGGAGCTGAGAGCCGCCGTCGTCATGGGTCTAGCGGGGCGCCATCATTGCCTATCAGGCGGAGCTAGCCAGATGGGACGTCGGTCTTGTTCTCTGCGGCCCAAGTCGGCTCGGGGTAGGGTGATGATGGCGCTTCCTGTTGACGTGGCGGACTTGTGCCCTAGGTCGGGCGACGTGGAGGCTCCTCCGAGGCCGAGGTCGAGTCTGTCTTCCATGGCCGAGGCCGAGCCCGAGCTCCTAGGTCGGGCGAGGCGGAGGTCGTTCGGCAGAGGCCAGGGCGAAGTCCGACCCCAGGGGTCGGGCGAAGCGGAGTTCGCCGTCTTCCGGGGCCTTAGCCTGAGTCCGAGCCCTGGGTCGGGCGGAGCGGAGTTCGCCGTCTTCCGGGGCCTTAGCCCGAGTCCGAGCCCTGGGTCGGGCGGAGCGGAGTTCACCGTCTTCCGGGGCCTTAGCCCGAGTCCGAGCCCTGGGTCGGGCGGAGCGGAGTTCGCCGTCTTCCGGGGCCTTAGCCCGAGTCCGAGCCCTGGGTCGGGCGGAGCGGAGTTCACCGTCTTCCGGGGCCTTAGCCCGAGTCCGAGCCCTGGGTCGGGCGGAGCGGAGTTCGCCGTCTTCCGGGGCCTTAGCCCGAGTCCGAGCCCTGGGTCGGGCGGAGCTTCCTATGGCGCCTTTGGCAAGGCCTGGCTGCCTGTCAGTCTCACTCTGTCAAGTGGCACCGCAGTCGGGACGGCGCAGGCGGCGCTGTCCTTTTGTCAGACCGGTCAGTGGAGCGGCGAAGTGACGGCGGTCACTTCGGCTCTGCCAGGGGGCGCGCGTCAGGATAAAGGTGCCAGTCTACCTTTGCGTTAAATGCCCCTGTGACTTGGTCGGTCGGCGCGGCGATTTAGTCAGGGTTGCTTCTTAACGAAGGCAAGGCCTCGGGCGAGCCGGAGATGCGTCTGCCGTAAAAAGGGGGCCTCGGGCGAGATGGAAACACCTCAGGGTCGGCTGCCCTTGCCCGAGGCTAGGCTCGGGCGAGGCGTGATCGAGTCGCTCGTATGGACTGATCCCTGACTTAATCGCACCCATCAGGCCTCTACAGCTTTATGCTGATGGGGGTTACCAGCTGAGAATTAGGCGTCTTGAGGGTACCCCTAATTATGGTCCCCGACAGTAGCCCCCGAGCCTCGAAGGGAGTGTTAGCACTCGCTTGGAGGCTTTCGTTGCACTTTTTTTGCAAGGGGACCAGATTTTTACGTATCGTACTGAATTGCATAAATATTTACAATGTGTAGCATAATTAGTATCAGTATATATCAGAAATTGGTCCGGACAAGTCTAGCTACATGTCTGTTGCAGCGATCCTATATTTATGGAAGAAATCAAGCATTTAAAAATAGAAACCGCCACATATCTCTTTCCTAAATTTACGGGCAAGCAGTGAAACGTGTTTGACTCATGCATGCCTTTCTGTTTTTTATGCACAGACGTGGGGTGGGGGCGCACCCGACAGCCTGGCTTGGGGAGTGGGTGGGCGCGCCGGACTGAACCAGGTCGCAAGGGTGGTCGGCTTGGGCTTCCTCTAACTAGATGAAGCCCAAGGCTCCTAATATACCTACCCTATATATATGGCTGGAATCCTCTCGTCGAGCCATTTTCAAATATCAAAACAGTTTCTGCAGATTCGATCCACAACTCATTTCCAAATATCAAAACAATTTCTGCATATTCGATCTACAACTCCTGGAATTGCTCGCCGAAGTTCGAGGCGGTTCCAACTCCGGCGATCAATTACTTTCGATCCGTGCGTCGTTGGCGAAATCCGAGAGTACTACAGTGTTCGTCTCATGAAGGGTTTCGTCTTGGTGCTTTCGATTCGTCGATCCGACCTTCCATTCAACATCAATCGACGATTTTCTTCTTGAATCTCGCGAGGTCTTCTTCGGTGAGCAACCACCATGATTTTGGTTCCTTGTTCTTCATTTTCTTCACTGTTTTGTGGCAGCCCCTCCTCGGTCGACCCCTCCCCTGCGCCACCCGCCCCCTTTCTCTCCCCTCTCCACGTGCCCTCTCTCTCCCCTCTCCCTACGCCCTCCACCTGTGTGCGGCCGGCCGACCTCTTGGCCATGGCCGGCACGGCCCCCTGCTCTCCCTCCCCCCTTTGCATGTGCAGCCCCTAGGGCACGGTGCCCCCCTGCCCCCCGCCCACCGGCGAACAACCCCCCTCTCCTGTGTCATGCGTGGAAGAGAGATGTAGGGAGGCAGAAGAAGGCATTTTTGCAAAAAAAAAGACCCTAGAGTTACGTCTAAGTGCACGTAGATGTCTGATTTATTAGAATATTCGATATCTTTTGCGTTATAAATGCGATTCACTCTGCTCAAGTCGCATTAGAATCGTATTAAAGTTGTCTACATGTTAAAAATATTATTTCATAATGTCACTTGTTTTAAATAATTTATTAAATGTTTGTTTGGCTAACGATTATTAAATTAGTGTTCCAGATAAATCTAATCTATAGTTTTCAACTTGTGCTTTTATAAATAAATATCAACATGGTTAATATTAACTTAAATACTCTTTCATTAATAATTGGTTAGTATAAACGTGCCATCTTTTTAGTAGTTCTCGGGTGTCGCGTTTGTTCGTGTGTCGTCCGCGCGTGCTGTTCCGCGCGTCGTGCGTATCGTTTTCACACGTCGCGCGCCTTGTCTTGCGTCGTGAATTCGCCTCGCTTAGAATCGCTCATATTAATTAAATTACTTATTTAACCGAGAGCTGTTAGTGTAGCAGATTAATTAAAACTAGGTAATAGCTCTAATTTACATTTGATAAATGTCGACTAATACAAGTACGTCGAATTAAATGTACTAGTTCATATTTGTATAACGTAACACGATAACTTCTCAATCGTACCTTCAATCTCTACTAAAGGTGGGGTGCCGAGGTTCATTCGATTTGGTTTTGTTAATCACCCCCTTAGGGAGGAGTACTGTGTTTGTACGACTGGCGAAACCTAACGGGCGGCTGTTGGGTACTTGTTCTCAAATGCTATGAGTTAAGAACAAGGCAACACAAATGTTAATGGTTAAAGACCTTCGTCTCCGAAGCATTATCTCCCTCAGGATATAACGATCTTCTGACGAAGGTCATGAAGGATATACCTTCATCATCTCAGTATGTAATAGAAAACAGGAGCATGAATCACATATAAAGAATACGAATAATCATTTTAAATCATTATCTTATTTGTATTATTATTAAATAACCATGAATAAACATTAATGATATCGAATTACATTTGTACCTTCGGCTTGACAGAAGGTAAGAATCCAAGTGTGACGTGCGAGTGAATACGAGTCAGCGTGAACAGTACGGGGTTACTGTTCACCTATTTATATGCATGGGACGCAGCCTGGTCGAAATTACATTTATATCCTTGATAACAAATTATAAACATGACACAAATTATCAGGGACTGAACGGTCTTTTCCTCTTTAAGTTGGTATCGCCCTTTGTCTCAAGGCGTGTCATCATGCTGAAGCTCCCTGGGTTGTAGCTTCGGCATACATCTTCATGTTACGTCTCCTTGCATATCATCCTGCCGAAGGTGTTTTTTGCTTAGAGGACCTTCGGCGAAGAAGAAGGCGTCCAATAGTAGCCCCTTCGCGGTGCTAGATCGTTTTTCGTAACGAGCTCGATCCGCGAAAAATCTCGAAGGCTTCGGAATGCCGAAGGTCCGAAAAACACCTTCCCTGAGCTCATTGCCGAGAAACGATTAAAATAATCCAGGCGTCAGGTAGTCCACTGTTCAACGAGTGTAGGCGATTTGGCGGTTCACCTTCCCACCTGCAGCACTATATAAACAGACGGGTTGGTGCAGAGTTACCACATCATTCATTGCCATTGCACTGTTGTGCTGTTAAAAAATTTAACCATAGCCGAAGCTTTTTCACTGTGCTCTCAAGCAAACACTTTATCATTTAGAGTTAACTTCGTCAAAAGAGTGAGCTTCGTCAAAACTGCAAAAAGAAACATCAACTTCGTTAAAACCGCAAAAAATCCATCAGATGGCCAGAGTGCGTTCGACTGCAAGGGTGAATCGTGAAGGAGAAGAGACCGATGTCACCGAGACAACACCAATTTTCGAAGTTATGAAACAATCAGGTCTAGTTGTGACAGAGGGAATTACCGACGAAGGTACCCTTGTTACCGAGGCTGAACAGACCGTTGCTGAAGAAGAAGATATTGAAGAAGACAAAGAAGATTATAGTATTTTGATTCTAACAAAACCCAGCCATCTAGATTTTGAGAAATCTACTGTGTCTGAAGCTGACATGCCCATGATGATGAAGCTGGGCTACTTTGGGGAAGCAGAAAGGAAACTTGTTCGATTTGCCGGAGAAGAGAGCACCCCAGCACCAAAGAATGATGAAGTAGTGGTTTTCAAAAGCTTCTTCAGAGCAGGACTGCGACTTCCTCTGAACGAGATGATAGGGGAAGTCTTGAAAAATTTCGAAATATATCTTCATCAGCTGACCCCTAACGCCATTGTTAGGCTTAGCGTCTTCATCTGGGCCCTCCGAAGCCAAGGGATGAGCCCAGATGCCGAAGCATTCTGCTGAGTGCACGAGTTGCACTGCCAGACGAAGGCCAGGGCAGACAGTCTTCATGAAAATTTTGGTTGCTACAATTTTGCGTATCGCAAGGATACGAAGGCTCTAGTTCTCAGTTACCGCACCAAATGGCCAACCGACTGGAAAGGTGAATGGTTTTATATCAAGGCTGATGAGAAGAAGAGGGAGAAACTGATGATGATGGTCATGTGCCCGCTGTCCTTAAACTTCGGAATGACCAGGCCCCTGTGCAACATGCAGCTAGGGTCCGCATGCCAGCTAGCCGAGGTAGAATTCAGGGTGGTGGCTGAGCAAATTAGCAGCAGGGACTTGGTGCAGGAATACCTGGCCAACTGGACGTATCCAATGTCAAGTGGCTGGGGGATGCCGAAGATAAAGGGAACGAAGAAGAAGTATGAACTTGTTCGATTACCTTATCATTTCAAATTTGAAAAACAGTTCAAGGAGCCTTGCCAAGAATGGTTAGAAATGATTGAAACTATGTGTAATGAAATACTGGGAAACTACACCAAGAAAGAAGACCAATTGATGACAGCAGCCTTCGGCATCTGGCCAAAACGAAGGTTAAACCGGGTGATGGATGCTCTAAAATTTGAATACCCTAATTATGAACATCTTAGCAAGGGTGCCGAAGGGGCAAAAAAGAAAATGGTTGTTAGTGTTCTAAACAGACAAGCTGCCAGAATGGTGAAGGAGGATGAGAAGATTTTAAAGAAAAGAAAATCCATTCCTGAGCCAAAGGTGGCAGCTCAAAAGAAAAGAAAAGATGAAATTCTAGAGCCGAAGGTGACTAAGGTAGAAGAGGAGACACCTTTGACACCTCCTGCCGAAGTGACAGAAATTTTAAAGGTAATGACTGAATCTCTACCTATCAAGCTGCTAAGTCCTCTGGGACTGGAACTAAGGAAGCTTTTACAGAAGAAGGACGAGCCTTCGGCTACACAAAAGGTGGACGGGCAGAAAAGGCGAAGGATCGGTACTGTAATGGAAGCCATTGAACGGACGCCACCATCGGCCTCAGCATAAAAAATAACACCTATTGCAACGGCGAGGCCACTGCCGAAGCAAACATCTCTACCGAAGTTGTAGCTATCGCCGAAGCTACCAACTTGGAGAGCACACTATCTGGAATTGATAAATTAATATTGGGTATGGCTACAGAAGAAATAGCTGCGGCTACAGAGGTCATGGCCCCAGCGCCTGACAAAGAAAAGAAGATTGCCGATGTTGCTTCAGAGGAAAAAGACTTCGACCTTCGGAACCTGGTCGGCCAAGAATTATCCGAGGCTGAAAAGAAGGAGCTGCAGAAGTATGGCATTTCCTGTGGCTACCAGCCAGGAGCCATGCTCTTTGGTGGGATTGATGAAGGGTGAAAGGGAATTAGGCTTACACCTATTTCCTAATTGATTTTGGTGGTTGAATTGCCCAACACAAACAATTGGACTAACTAGTTTGCTCTAGTCTATAAGTTCTACAGGTGCCAAAGGTTCACAATAAGCCAATAAAAAGACCAAGAAAAGGGTTCAAACAAGAGAGCAAAGGATTACCCGGAAGGCACCCTGGTCTGGCGCACCGGACTGTCCGGTGCACCAGGGCACTCAAGGCTGAACTCTTCACCTTCGGGAAAATCAGAGGTTGCTCCACAATAATTCACCGGACCGTCCGGTGTGCCAGCGGAGCAACGGCTACTTCGCATGCAATGGTCGACTGCAACGCATTTAATGCGCACCAGCGCGCGCAGAGGAGCAGAGCACGCGCGGGTGGTACACCGGACAGCCTACAGGGCCTGTCCGGTGCACCACCGGACAGCCCAGAGGCCCCACAGTCAGAGCTCCAACGGTCGAACCCCAACGGTAGGCTGACGTGGCTGGCGCACCGGACAGTGTCCGGTGCGCCATGCGACAGCAGTCTTCCAACGACCATTTTTGGTGGTTGGGGCTATAAATACCCCAACCACCCCACATTCAATTGCATCCAAGTTTCTACACTTCTACACCTTACAAGAGCTATAGCATTCATTACAAGACACACCAAAGAGATCAAATCCTCTCCCAACTCCACACAAAGCTTTAGTGATTAGAGAGAGTGATTTGTTGTGTTCATTTGAGCTCTTGCGCTTGGATTGCTTTTTTTCTTTCTCATTCTTCTTGTGATCAAGCTCAATTGTAACCAAGGCAAGAGACACCAATTGTGTGGTGGTCCTTGCGGGGACTTTGTGTCCCGTGTGATTAAGAAGAGAAGCTCACTCGGTCTAAGTGACCGTTTGAGAGAGGGAAAGGGTTGAAAGAGACCCGGTCTTTGTGACCACCTCAACGGGGAGTAGGTTTGCAAGAACCGAACCTCGGTAAAACAAATCCTTGTGTCTCATTCCCTATTTGCTTGCGATTTGTTTTTCACCCTCTCTTTTGGACTCGATTATATTTCTAACGCTAACCCGGCTTGTAGTTGTGATTAACTTTGTAAATTTCAGTTTCACCCTATTCACCCCCCCTCTAGGCGATTTTCAATTGGTACCAGAGCTCGGTGCTTCATTAGAGCCTAACCGCTCGAAGTGATGTCGGGAGATCACGCCAAGAAGGAGATGGAGACCGGCGACAAGCCCACTACAAGCCACGGGAAGGCTTCATAGGAAGAGTCCCGCAACAAGGGGAAGGGGATGGAGAAGAAATCCTCTTCCCACAAGTCGCATCGGAGTGGCGACAAGAAAAAGAAGATGAGGAAGGTGGTCTACTACGAGACCGATTCTTCATCGCCTTCCACCTTCGACTCCGATGCACCGTCCATTACTTCTAAGCGTCATGAGCGCAAGAAGTATAGTAAGATTCCCCTACGCTACCCCCGTATTTCAAAGCGTACTCCTTTACTCTCCGTTCCATTAGGCAAACCACCGGTTTTTGACTGTGAAGATTATAATATGTGGAGTGACAAAATGAGGCATCATCTAACCTCACTCCACACAAGCATTTGGAATGTTGTTGAGTTTGGTGTACAGGTACCATCCGTAGGGGATGAAGACTACAACTCCGACGAAGTGGCCCAAATCCACCACTTTAACTCCCAAGCCACCACTATACTCCTCGCATCTCTAAGTCGAGAGGAGTATAATAAGGTGCAAGGGTTAAAGAGTGCGAAGAAAATTTGGGACGTACTCAAGACCGCGCACGAAGGAGACGAGGTGACCAAAATCACCAAGCGGGAGACGATCGAGGGGGAGCTCGGTCGGTTCCGACTCAACCAAGGCGAGGACCTCAAGCCATGTACAACCGCTTGAAGACCTTGGTGAACCAAGTGCGCAACCTTGGGAGTAAGAAATGGGATGACCATGAGATGGTTAAGGTTATTCTAAGATCCCTTGTTTTCCTTAACCCTACTCAAGTTCAATTAATTCGTGGTAATCCTAGATATACACAAATGACCCCCGAGGAAGTAATAGGTAATTTTGTGAGCTTTGAGTTGATGATCAAAGACTCAAAGAAGATCATCGAGCTAGATGGCCCCTCCGTGCCCGAAGCACAACCGGTTGCATTCAAGGCGACGGAGGAGAAGAAGGAAGAGTCTACATCAAGTAGACAACCAATCGACGCCTCTAAACTCGACAATGAGGAGATGGCGCTCATCATCAAGAGCTTCCGCCAAATCCTCAAGCAAAGGAGGGAGAAGGATTACAAGTCCCGCTCCAAGAAGGTTTGCTACAAGTGTGGTAAGCCCGGTCACTTTATTGCCAAATGTCCTATTTCTAGTGACAGTGACAAGGGCGATGACAAGAAGGGGAGAAGAAAGGAGAAGAAGAGATATCACAAGAAGAAGGGTGGTGATGCCCATGTGTGCCGCGAGTGGGACTCCGACGAGAGCTCCACCGACTCCTCCTCCGACGAGGACGCCGCCAACATCGCTGTCAACAAGGGACTTCTCTTCCCCAACGTCGGCCACAAGTGCCTCATGGCAAAGGACGGCAAAAAAAGGTTAAATCCAAATCCTCCACTAAATATGAGTCCTCTAGTGATGATAATGCTAGTGATGAGGAGGATAATTTGCGTACCCTTTTTGCCAACCTAAACATGCAACAAAAAGAAAAATTAAATGAATTAATTAGTGCCATCCATGAAAAGGATGAACTCTTGGACACCCAAGAGGACTTCCTAATCAAGGAAAACAAAAAGCATGTTAAGGTTAAAAATGCTTACGCTCTAGAAGTTGAAAAATGTGAAAAATTGTCTAGTGAGCTAAGCACTTGCCATGATACTATTGCCAACCTTAGAAATGAAAATGCTAAACTTATTGCTAAGGTTGATTCTAATGTTTGTAATGTTTCAATTCCCAATCTTAGAGATGATAATGTTGATTTACTTACTAAGATTGAAGAATTGAATGATTCTCTTGCTAGCCTTAGAAATGAAAATGAAAAATTGACTGCTAAGGCTAAAGATTTTGATGATTGCAATGTTACTATTTCTAACCTTAGAAGTGAAAATGATATATTACATGCTAAGGTTATAGAATTAAAATCTTGCAAACCCTCTACATCTACCGTTGAGCATACTTCCATTTGCACTAGATGTAGAGACATTAATGTTGATGCTATCCATGACCATCTAGCTTTAATTAAGAAACAAAATGATCACATAGCTCAACTTAATGCTAAAATAAATAAGCATGACTTAGAAAATGAAAAGTTTAAATTTGCTAGAAGCATGCTCTATAGTGGGAGACGCCCTAGCATCAAGGATGGCATTGGCTTCCAAAAGGGAGACAATGTCAAACTTAATGCCCCTCCTAAGAAATTATCCAACTTTGTTAAGGGCAAGGCTCCCATGCCTTAGGATAACGAGGGTTACATTTTGTACCCTGCCGGTTATCCCGAGCATAAAATTAGGAGAATTCATTCTAGGAAGTCTCACTCTGGCCTTAATCATGCTTTCATGTATAAGGGTGAGACATCTAGCTCTAGGCAACCAACCCGTGCTAAGTTGCCTAAGAAGAAAACTCCTACTACATCAAATGATCATAGCATTTCATTTAAAACTTTTGATGCTTCTTATGTGCTAACCAACAAATCAGGCAAGGTAGTTGCCAAGTATATTGGGGGCAAACACAAGAGCTCCAAAACTTGTGTTTGGGTACCCAAAGTTCTTGTCTCTAATGCTAAAGAACCCAAAACTATTTGGGTACCTAAAATCAAGAACTAAACTTGTTTTGTAGGTTTATGCATCCGGGGGCTCAAGTTGGATGATCGATAGCGGGTGCACAAACCACATGACAGGGGAGAAGAAGATGTTCTCCTCCTATGAGAAAAATCAAGATCCCCAACGAGCTATCACATTCGGGGATGGAAATCAAGGTTTGGTCAAAGGTTTGGGTAAAATTGCTATTTCACCTGACCATTCCATTTCCAATGTTTTTCTTGTAGATTCTTTAGATTATAACTTGCTTTCCGTTTCCCAATTATGTCAAATGGGCTACAACTGTCTATTTACTGATGTAGGTGTCACTGTCTTTAGAAGGAGTGATGATTCAATAGCATTTAAGGGAGTGTTAGAGGGTCAGCTATACTTGGTAGATTTTGATAGAGCTGAACTCGACACTTGCTTAATTGCTAAGACTAACATGGGTTGGCTCTGGCACCGCCGACTAGCCCATGTTGGAATGAAGAATCTTCATAAGCTTCTAAAGGGAGAGCACATTTTAGGATTAACAAATGTTCATTTTGAGAAAGACAGGATTTGTAGCGCATGCCAAGCAGGGAAGCAAGTTGGTGTTCATCATCCGCATAAGAACATCATGACGACTGACAGGCCACTGGAGCTCCTACACATGGATCTATTCGGCCCGATTGCTTACATAAGCATCGGCGGGAGTAAGTACTGTCTAGTTATTGTGGATGATTATTCTCGCTTCACTTGAGTATTCTTTTTGCAGGAAAAATCTCAAACCCAAGAGACCTTAAAGGGATTCTTGAGACGGGCTCAAAATGAGTTCGGCTTAAGGATCAAGAAAATAAGAAGCGACAACGGAACGGAGTTCAAGAATTCCCAAATTGAAGGCTTCCTTGAGGAGGAGGGCATCAAGCATGAGTTCTCTTCTCCCTACACGCCATGCGACAGCAGTCTTCCAACGGCCATTTTTGGTGGTTGGGGCTATAAATACCCCAACCACCCCACATTCAATTGCATCCAAGTTTCTACACTTCTACACCTTACAAGAGCTATAGCATTCATTACAAGACAGACCAAAGAGATCAAATCCTCTCCAACTCCACACAAAGCTTTAGTGATTAGAGAGAGTGATTTGTTGTGTTCATTTGAGCTCTTGCGCTTGGATTGCTTCTTTTCTTTCTCATTCTTCTTGTGATCAAGCTCAATTGTAACCAAGGCAAGAGACACCAATTGTGTGGTGGTCCTTGCGGGGACTTTGTGTCCCGTGTGATTGAGAAGAGAAGCTCACTCGGTCTAAGTGACCGTTTGAGAGAGGGAAAGGGTTGAAAGAGACCCGGTCTTTGAGACCACCTCAACGGGGAGTAGGTTTGCAAGAACCGAACCTCGGTAAAACAAATCCTTGTGTCTCATTCCCTATTTGCTTGTGATTTGTTTTTCACCCTCTCTTTCGGACTCGATTGTATTTCTAACGCTAACCCGGCTTGTAGTTGTGATTAACTTTGTAAATTTCAGTTTCGCCCTATTCACCCCCCTCTAGGCGACTTTCAAAGGGGCCTTAGGATGCATTCGCGACCGCACCGGGGCAAAGATAGCCGGCACTCTATCGAAGAGTGTCAGTTTTCTGAAGCTCGAAGCTGATATTAGCAGCTACCGGCGACAACATATTATCGACAGTTTGTTTTACTCCAACTTCAAGGTAATATTCTTGTGACTAAGCAAAATTTTTCTTCTTATTTCTGCGATGAAGCAAGTTTGCTGATGAAAGTTTATTTCTACAGAGTATGTTGTTAAGCAAAGCACTGCGAATGCAACAAGACCTCGAAGACAAAAAGAACGAAATTATAATCGAGGGCTTAGAAAACAAAATTAAAGAATACGAAGCTTCTCTTGAGAAGAAAGATTTCCTGCTTTAGGCAATGGAGGGTTCCCTTGCAGAAGCCCAAGCCGAAAATACTAGATTAAACAGGGAACTTCTCCAAAAATCAGAGAGCTTCGAACAAGAGAGGAAAGACTTGCAGACAAAATACGAAGCTGAAACTGTCGAAAACACGAAGCTGCGACAATCTTTGAAAGTGCTTCAAAACATGTGTTTGAGTTTTGGCAGCCACTGCGTACATCGATTGAAAAAAGTTTTCAACTCAGTTGGAGCCAGTGCTGAAAAATTTAACCCTTCGGCCGAAAACATATCAAGCACCTTCAAACACATTGAAGGCGAAGTCGAGGCGCTTGATGAAGTAATAGCGGGGCACGGTGACTTCTGTGCCCTGCTAGCTTCCCGCGGCACAGCTACAGCATTTTTGAAAGCTGGTTGTACGCACGCAAAGATTATGAATAGACCAACCTTCAGCCTATCTTCAACAGATTTGGTTGATATCCCAGCGAAGCCCGGAGCATAGGGATTAGATTTATAACACAAATTTGGGCAAAGGGTGGTCGGGATTTGGCTGGCGACGAGGCCCAAAGCTTGTTTAAGCCGGTATGAAACTTATCCATGTTGCTTACCTTTTCTTGTAATTACTTTTTACCTTATACGGCTTTGTTGTGTGTAGGATGATGGTGCTGAAGATTAATAGCCCAAAGCACATTCCGAAGGCTGCTGAAGCTGTTTTTTAGGCCTGCCTGCATAGATCTTAGAAGCATTTGTATTATCTTTGTAAAAGACATTGTAATCGAGAATCGAACATTGCTCTGTATATTTGTTCATACCTTGTAATATATTTTTACCTTTCCATCCATGTATAAATCGCTTTTCTATGGACGAAACTTGTATATTTTGAGCCGAAGGCGAAAAACACCTTCCCTTCTTTTCGTACACAACGAAGCATATGCTTGCTTATTCGTGCTCATAGAAGCTTTATTATCAAAGCTGAAGTATATGTTTGTGCTTCATGTTATGATGATGATCCTACGAATGTCTACATGAATGTATATGAATGCAATGAATGATGTAATGTAATGTGCAAATGAATGTCCCGAACACACACACAAAACCACACTCAGACTCTGCATCCCCTTAGGAACGACTTTTGAGTCTTTTAAGCTCTGCATCCCCTTAGGAATGACTTTTGAGCTTCTTCACCTTCTATTCTAGTTGCATTTAAGTTCTGCATCCCCTTAGGAACGACTTTTGAACTTCTTCACCTTATATTTCGGCGGTGTTTGGCTCTGCATTCCCTTTGGAACGACTTTTGAGCAGAAAACTTACTCTGCGCTCCCTTAGGAACGACTTTTGCATCTTCATCAAATATTTGGCTCTGCGTTCCCTTAAGAACGACTTTTGAGCAAAAAACTTACGTTGCGCTCCTTTGGGAACGACTTTGTTGCAGCTTCGTCATGCTCTGCATCCCCTTGGGACGACTTTTGAGCTTCTCCCTGTTTTTCTTTTTGCACTCGGTGGCGCAGACTCAGATTTTACATATTACATCTTTGGGGGATTTGGCCCTCGTAGGGCTAAGTAAGAATGAAAAATTACAAGCCATGGCCCCATTAAAAACCTTTCTCCCCTCTTGAAAGGAAAAGGGTGCCATAGAAAAAATAAAAAAAAGATTACATCAAATTACACATAGTATCGCCGAAGCTCATCCGCATTCCAAGATCTAGGTATGTCGTTGCCGTCCATATCCTTCAATCTATAAGAACCGGGTCTTGACGAAGATACTACCAGAAAAGGACCTTCCCACTTCAGTTGCAACTTGCCCACTATATCTAGGTTGGCCACTCTCCGAAGCACCAGATGCCCTGGCTTGATGTTTTTCAATCGAACTTTTCTATCACGCCACCTTATTGTTTCGGCCTGATATTTATTGATGTGCTCTATAGCTTGAAGTCTGGTTCCTTCTATAGTATCTTTTGTTATTTGATAATCAATTTCATCTTCTGCCGAAGCTATTGTTCTTATTGACCCTATTTTTGCTTCTTCTAGAGTTATTGCTTCGTCACCAAACAAGAGCTTGAAGGGTGTAAATCCTGTTGACCTTGACACAGTTGTGTTGTGGCTCCGTACCACTTTAATCAACTCATCAGGCCACTTTCCTCTGGGCTGGTTGAAGATTAGCTTCATTATTCCTGTTATTATAATGTCATTTGCTCTTTCTACCAGCCCATTTGATTCTGGATGCCTGACTGATGCAAAATGAATCTTCGTACCAATTCGGTCACAAAAATCTTTGAATGTTTCGGCATCAAATTGTGTGCCATTGTCCATAGTTATTGCCTTCGGCACCCCGAAGCAACAAACAATATTTTGCCAGAAGAATTTTTGGACCGTGACCGAAGTTATTGTAGCCAAAGGCTTTGCCTCAATCCACTTAGAAAAATATTCTACTGCCACCACAACATACTTCAAGTTGCCTTGTGTTGGTGGGAGAGGACCTAACAAATCTAGGCCCCATCTTTGCAATGGCCAGGTTGGCTGTATCAACTGGGTTAGCGACGAAGGTTGTTTCTGGTCTCTTGCACATTTTTGATAATTTTCGCATTTTTGAACTAAATCTGCTGCATCCGAAGCTACCTTCGACCAATAAAATCCTTGTCTGAAAACCTTTCCCAGCAAAGGTCTAGACCCAATGTGAGATCCACACAAACCTGCATGTATTTCCTTCATCAGCTCTATACCTTCGGTTCTGGATAAACACTTGAGAAGTGGAGAGCAGACTCCATGTTTGTATAACTCCCGTTCTATTATGACATATGGTCTTGTCCTTGCTTCCATTCTTTTATTATAAACTTGATCATCCGAAAGACAATTACCTTGGAGGAAAGATATGATTTCAGTCCTCCAATCTTCACTATGTACAGGTGATATTGTAAGCACTGCTCTCTCCAGAAGTTCAACCGAATGTGCTTTTATTGTCTCAAAGAATACTTTCAAAGGTAGAGAGAGCCCCTATGCCTAGAGATGGCAAGGGGTACCTGTCGGTGTTTTGGGTCCGACCACGCACCCGGGGTTGCCCCTCAAGGTGCTTTTTGGAGTAGGACGGTGTTACCGACTGTAGCTCGATGGTTCGTGCGGGATGCACGAGAGGCAGTGGACAATTTTGTACAGGTTCGGGCCGCTTTGAGATGCGTAACACCCTACGTCCTGGCGTGAGTACTTTATCTGGAGGATTACAAGGGAGCTCTCTGGTGTTATGGACATAGAGAAACGGGTGGAGGGCTAAGTAATGAGATGTGCTTTCGAGGGGGTGCCTCCTAGGCCTTATATACTTGACCGTGGGGCGTTACATGTAGATATGATAACAATGCGAGCCTAAGTAATAGTAAACTGACTGAGCCTATCTTCCTATAATCCAGTCGATCTTCCCCTGCCTCGTTCCGATGTATGAGGCCCCTGCGCGGGAAGGTCGGGTCTCTGTTGTGATCGCAATTCAAACTCGTCGGACCGTCTGGGCCTGCGCCGATCCGACCTTGTGTCAAACTGCTTCTCTAGACGTTCTTCCTCAGGCCCACGAAGGAATGACCTTGCGAATTATTGGGCCCACGGGCCTTTCGTGAGGTCTTTCATCCTTTCAGTGGACCCGGGGGATATCCTTCCCCCATAGTACCTGAAACCCGAAACCCAATGGGTTTTTACTCCATTAGGGTATGGGTTTGGGTCAATTTTCATACCCATGGGTTTGTTAATGGGCATAAATCTATACCCGGCGGGTTTATGGGTACGGGTTTGTTCCTATAGTACCCAAACCCGTGAACCCGTGGGTTTTTTAAACCCGACCAAACTTAGTGTATATTGTTATTTTATTTTATAAACGAACAACAAACTTGTTATTCCTTATTTACTTCATAATTTTTATCAATTGGTGAATGTATCAGTAGTTGGTGAGAGTGTTGCTTGCTTGCTATTATAGTTTTTACTAGCGTTATATATGTGGTGGATGGATAACTTAGTGCAAGGTCACTTAATTATACAACTTATTATTTGTATTTCATTCTCTCTACTAATAATTTTTATACCAAATCATGAACTCATTGTTCATTACATAGATTTTGGATCATGATATCATTAATCATTACGATACTTATTGATTATGAGAAGAACAAGTATATTGGAGATGAAACCCGCGAGTAACCCATGGGTATCCGCTAACCCGATGGGTACGGGTTTGGACAAAATCTCAAACCCGTCATGGGTACGGGTTTTTTAATGGGCATAGATATTTTTCACGGGTACGGGTTTGGGATGGCAAAACCCAGCGGGTTTGTACCTGTTGCCATCTCTACCTGTGCCGCTGATTTGGCTAGCAGATCTGCATGCTTATTTTCCCCTTTTGAAATATTTTTTACAGAAAAACCTTCGAAAGAAGCCTCTAACCTTCGGACCGTGTCCAAATATTTTTCAAGCTTCGGATCCCTTACCTTACTGCTTTTGTCTACATGGCCAGCAATGACCTAGGAATCAATTTTAAGGACTGCTCTTCTTATTCCCATTGCTTTTATCTTTCGAAGCCCCAACAGAAGAACTTCGTACTCAGCAATATTATTTGTACAACTAAAGTCTAGTCTTGCTGCATAACATGTTCTGACTTTAGAGGGCGCTACTAGAACAACAGCTGCTCCTGCGCCGAAGGTTCCCTAAGAACCATCACAGAAGACTGTCCAAGCTTCAGCGTCTTTCGTTACTTCTTCTCCCTGAGCCCCTGGCGTCCAATCAGCAATGAAATCCGCTAATGCCTGGGACTGAATTGAGGATCTGTGTACATAGTCAATAGAGAATTCATTGAGCTCGGCAGCCCATTTTCTGATCCTCCGAGTAGCTTCTCTATTCCTCATTATGTCCTTCAAAGGTTGCGATGAAGGAACAATTATATGATATGCTTGAAAATAATGCCGAAGCTTCCTTGAGGCCATCAACACATCATATAACACCTTCTCCAATTCTGTATAATTTTTCTTTGACAAGCTTAGAACTTCAAAGACGAAATATACTGGTGCTTGTCTTTTGACTTGGCCATCTTGCTTCTCCAGTACAAGCGCCGCACTGACTGCGGAGTGAGAGGCTGCTACATATAGGAGTAACGGAGCCCCTGACGAAGGTGGAGTTAGAGTTGTCAAGTCTATCAGTATTGCTTTAACTCTTCGAAAGCCCTTTGTTGAGCCGGACCCCATTGGAAAACTTCGGCTGACTTTAGTATTTCAAAGAATGGTAGATTCCTTTCTGCTGATCTGGATATAAATCTATTTAATGATGCCAGCCTTCCTACCAACCGTTGGGCCCCTTCTTTGAATTTGGTGGCTCCATACGAAGGATAGCTTCGATCTTATTTGGGTTAGCTTCAATTCCCTTTGTTGATACCAGACAACCAAGTAACTTGCCCTTCTTTACTCCAAAAACACACTTTTCTGGATTTAATTTCAGACCAGCTTGCCTGAAATTGGCAAACGTTTCTTGCAAGTCAGCAATATGATTCTCTTGCTTCGTGCTTTTTACTATGATGCCATCAACATAAGTCAACACATTCCTGCCTATTTGAGAATGAAGAACCTTGGCTGTCATTCTTTTGAAGCTTCCTCCAGCATTCTTGAGCCCCTCAGGCATCCAAAGGTAGCAATAAGTACCACTGGGAGTTATGAATCTAGTCTTCGGCTCATCTTCCTTCTTCATCCAAATTTGATGATAACCTGATTAGCAGTCCAATAAACTCATGAACTCCGAAGAAGCTGCTGCATCTACGAGGGAGTCTATTCTTGGTAATGGGAACTCGTCCTTTGGACATGCTTTGTTAAGATCTGTAAAATCAATACACATTCTCCATTTGCCATTAGCCTTCTGAAAGTCGCCTAGAGGGGGTGGATAGGCGAAACCTGAAAATTATAACTTTACACCCCAACTAGATCCCTTGATTAGTGGTTAGAACAAGATTCACAATTATTGGAGTATAAAACTAAAACCTTTGCTTGCAATGAGTATTGTTTTCAAAGAGTGCGGAATTTAATCAATAACAATACTATTAGAAATGTTAGTGGAGAATAATGCAAGAGGGCTTAGTTAAGAAGAAGATAAACACAAGTTCTTTCTTGCAAGGAGTTGCTTCTCTAAAAGAGAATTTAACTTGAAGCAACACAAAATAATATAAGTAAAGAGTAGCGCAAGGGAACTTAGAAAGAGAACAAACAAATCACAAGCAATAAATACATGAGACACGGGAGATTTGTTTTACCGAGGTTCGGCCCTCGAAGGCCTAGTCCCCATTGAGGAGTCCACTAAGGACGGGTCTCTTTCAACCCTTTCCCTCTCTCAACCGATCCCCAAGATCGGTGAGCTCTTCTTCTTCTCAAGGATCACTTAAGACCCCACAAGGATCACCACACACTTAGGTGTCTCTTGCTAACTTTACAAGCCTCCAAAACTTTAGAGGAAGTTCAATGGGAGTCAAAACTCCACGCACAAATGAACGCAAGATGTAGCACACACTTTTTCTCAATGAAACTCACAAGGCACTAGAGCTAAACTCACACGAGAGGCTTTCTTTTGCTTGCTCTCTCTTTTGTGGCACTTGTGTTGGTTGTAGTGGTCTAAATCTTGTGTATAGGATGGATCAATGAATAGAGGTGGTTGGGAGGGCTTGGATATGTCAACTATATGACTTGGAATGTTGCTTGGGCTCCCACACCTTGAAGTGGCCGGTTGGGGTGGTATTTATAGCCACCAACCAAATTGTAGCCGTTGGCGCACCGGACAGTGTCCGGTGCGCCGCCACGTCATCCTCCCGTTAGGGCTTGGAGCTGGTCGACCGTTGGAGGCTTTGTCCTCATGCGGCACCGGACAGTCCGGTGCTGCACCGGACAGTCCGGTGCCCCTCTGACCTTCTGCTCTGACATCTGAATTGCACTGTTCACTTTACAGAGTCGACCGTTGCGCGTAGATAGCCGTTGCTCCGGTGGCACACCGGACAGTCCGGTGAATTATAGCGGAGCTGCGCCTAGGAAACCCAAAGCTGAAGAGTTTAAGGTCGATTCTCCCTGGTGCACCGGACACTGTCCGGTGGCACACCGGACAGTCTGGTGCGCTAGACCAGGGCACACTTCGGTTCCCTTTTTGCTCCTTTCTTTTGAAGCCTAACTTTTTCTTTGTATTGGTTTGTGTTGAACCTTTGGCACCTGTAGAATGTATAATCTAGAGCAAACTAGTTAGTCCAATAATTTGTGTTGGGCAATTCAACCACCAAAATCATTTAGGAAAAGGTGTAAGCCTATTTCCCTTTCAATCTCCCCCTTTTTGGTGATTGATGCCAACACAAACCAAAGCAAATGAATAAGTGCGGAATTGAACTAGTTTGCATAAAGTAAGTGCAAAGGTTACTTGGAATTAAACCAATATACTTTTCATAAGATATGCATGGATGCTTTCTTCATATTTTAACATTTTGACCATGCTTGCATCACTTGTTTTGTTTTTGCAAATTCTTTTGGAAATTCTTATCAAAGTCTTTTTGCAAATAGTCAAAGGCAAGTGAATAAGATTTTGAGAAGCATTTTCAATATTTGAAATTTTCTCCCCTGTTTCAAATGCTTTTCCTTTGACTAAACAAAACTCCCCCTCAATGAAATTCTCCTCTTAGTGTTCAAGAGGGTTTTAGATATTAATTTTGAAAGGGGTTATACCAATTTGAAAATTCTTTAAAAAATAAGATATCAATTGAAAAACTTCTTTAATACAAATTGAAAGACTATAAATTTTTGAAATTGGTGGTTGTGCGGTCCTTGGTCCTTTTGCTTTGGGCGAATACTTTCTCCCCCTTTGGCATAAATCGCCAAAAACGGATACTTTTGAGTGAAATATAAGCCCTTTTAACTTTCTCTCCCCTTTTGGCAAACAATATATGAGTGAAAATTATACCATATTGGAGAGCTGGCGGAATACCGGCAAGGAAGGATAATACCGAAGATGTAGAGTGGAAGCGATGTCTTTGCCGAATACTCCATTTCCCTTTCAATCTAAGACTTAATACTCGAGATGCTCATGGAAATATATTAGTCTTAGCTTTGGCACAATAGAGATAGGAAATATGCAAATGTACCAAAGGAAAGAGACATGATTAAAAGGTTATGTCAATTAATCTTAGACAGTCCTATATAATATAGATTGCTCCCCCTAAATATGTGCCTTGAGAGGAATACAAATTTTGCCCTTAAAATGCCAAGTGCACATAATTAGGTTAAGGAGAACATATCTATCACTATAGAAACTGTGAAGTGCAATGTGTCATAATAAAAGTGTGATGCTCATGACAGGCTATGCACTTATGAAAGCATGTTGGAATCATTTTAAGCATTTACCCTCAAGGATTTCAAAGAGACTTAAGGATCCTCCACCTTTGAAACAAAGGTAGCTTATCCTCGTTACAAGGTTAAGCTTTAAGCTCTTTGACAATAAAATTACTTCACCTAGTTTTAACAAAAATGCATTACTGCAGCAATGAAATTTGTGAGTTTTAAACTTAGGTATGAAGCAGGGATGTGCATAGATATTCTTTCTCTTCCTTTTTAAACAAGATATGCAAGGAATGTATAGAAAAAGGAAGATTTAGGTACATGTATAAATGAGAGGAAGTAGTTTTAACCTTTTGTACCTTCACATAGAGACACTCTCTTCATTGTGCTTTGTCCTTAGTCTTAGTTGCTTAAGACCTATATTCAAGACAATATATGGAAATATTTTGCACAAGAGAGAGTTCTACAACTAGTGATCCTTTTCCAAGACATTGTTAGCAAATATCAAGTAGATCACAAATTGCATAGATATATCATGAATTCTCCTTTTAACTTAGTGCATATCAAGAGAGACATTGATTGAAATTATATGAGGCACTAAGAAACATAAGTGTTAATTGAAGTTATTCAATGATCAAACAAACAATAGATGCGATCAAAAGAACAACATAGGCATTAGATCATTAAACAAGCTTAAAACGGAAGAATCCAGTAAATATGCTACTTTAAAAATGAAAGCTACAATCCTTGATAAAGTTGACATTAATCTACCAAGATGGATTGATATGTAGTAGCATACTTCATGAGAAAGTTGTTCTCATACATGAGACTATATCAGATTACTAAGATAAGGTGTTAGTCTCAATATAATCAAGATATGGAAATAGGCTCCCCCTAGAGATATGCATCAAGGTATTGGAGTGAAATGAATAGATGCATTCAATTTTAGAGACGAATAGGGGGAAGCAATATACATCTTGATCAAGTCTTATAAAATTTGCAACAAACAATTTTATGCCTAGTATTCTTACAATGAAAAAGATTTTAGAATGCTTATAACCACACCATTGATTGTTTTGAAGATCTCATTATCCAAGTAGGTGTTGTTGCTCTTGATGTCTTCCTTTTTCATTCGAGTGTCCTCCCTTTTCCTTCCAAACTTATTGAAAATACTCAAGATGTTAATAGCACAAGGGAGTACATGATGAAGAATGATTTCTTTTAGATAAGGAATATAAACAATTCAACATTCACAAGTCACACAGACATGAAGTAAAATCCTTAACATTAGTGCATATTATTAGAGAAGAGGAATAAGCACTTTTTAAATATCTTGATCAATCATAGGAATTTTACTTCTTCATATTGAATTTATTATCATGACTTAAAAGCATATCAATATGAGAACAGATATAGCAAAGGCATGAATTAGATTCTAATGAACAAGTGCATTTCATGAGAATGAGATTGAATGCACATTTGGCTGACTTAAGTCCAATAAAGAATCTAATCTTCACATAGGTAGAATTTAGAGTAAATAACCATTGATGGGAACTATATTTGATTAAGAAGATGAGTTCCCATACCTTTGCTTTTACCTTTCTTCCTTTGGGTGAAGAGTAACCCTTGAGGCTTGCGGCTTGCACTTACTCTCTTGTAGATTTTTATAAGTAAGCTCAAGAGATGAGTCATTAGTAACACAAGCACTAGTTTCCCTTTGTGTAATCATTTTGATAAGGAATGGAAAATAGATTACTAAAGCATGGAAACTTTATAATATGAACTAGGTTATTCCATGATGTATGCTTAATTTTGCTTACAAAACAAGCATAGATAATTCTTTAAGATTATGGGAATAATCTAATTCATAACATGGAGAGCGATAGATATAGAAGAATCATATCCAACTTAAGCAAGAGGCACAACAACATAAGTCATTGGATTGATTTTTCTTTTTATGTTATATTCCGCACTTCTAAAGAGAAACTTATTCTCTACTAGTGAGACTACATGGGTTACTTAGATAAAAGCATTAGTCTCACTATTCTAGTTATAGAGAGAATATTCCTTTTATAAGTGTCCTAAGGGTTTGAATTCCTTACATGACACCTTATTCTTTTAGGAACTTGGAATATCTCTCTATATATCTAGAATCATGGCAATAGTAAGATAATTAGTGTAAAACATGCCATTGGGTACTTGCAACAATTTAAAGCATGTAGATTGCCATAGAATAGGAATGATGATTATGAAATCTACCATATGAGAGGAATTTCTTAAAAGAATGGTGACATAATTTAAAAACATTTAAAGTGCTTTCCTTTTCTATGTGACTACACAAGATACAAAAGAAATGATAATTTAAGATACTTGTACTTAAAAGCATAATTGTTACCATCCTTTGGCTTTCCTCCATGTTGTAGGCCTTGACTTTTTGGCATAGGATTAATTCTTTATATCCTACAACATCAATATCTTCCCGAGATGATATGAGTTTTAGATATAATAATTCAAATAACTTTGGGTCAATCTTGGATATAGATCATTGAAGATTGATAGCTTGAGTCAATAAGAATTGAATTGACTCTCTCAAGCACCCCAAAGCCTCATATCATCTCCTTTTCCTACAAAGATTTCAAGCATATTTTGGTACCCATCGCTTGATGGGTCCATCAAGGTTAGTCAACAAAGATCTAGGAACCCAAATGTCCTTTGTGTTTGAAAGCTCTCTTGTGGGTTTTGGTGTTTGGATGACAACTCAATTAAAGGACTAACAAGTGTGCTAAGTGTTGAACAGGTGCTTAATGTAAAGCTAACAGGGTTCAACACAAGTGAACAAGTGTGATGGTCCAAGGACTAGATGATGATAGATAATGGGCATCACAAGTAAGATGGACATTGCAAAAGTGATACTCGGGTGCGTAGCTCGGAGACAACTGATCAAGCCAAGGACGGAGGCAAGAAGAGCTTCGAGGTACCAAGTGCACGAGAGAAGGTCAAGGAGGCTGAGGAACCCAAAGCCAAGGGTGAAGAAGAAGGCTTGCAAAGTCAAGGGTGATCGAGTTGAGAACAGCTATGGCACATCAAGGATCACTACATAAGGACGTGACTTACAACCAATGAGGTAATAGCTACAGTTATGTGGTGTAAGTCATAAGGCTCAAGATCAAACTCTAAGAAGGAGATCAAGGTCACTAGAAGGAGAACAAGTGTCAAAACCAGAACTGAAAGCAGCCCAAAAGAGCTAAGTTCACCTTGATCTTTAGTTTGGGTTGTTCCTATGTTTGGAGATGTTCTATGTGACCTTTGCAGGATGTTGGAGCTAAGAAATGTCAATCTAGATCAAGTCAAACTAACTTGATGATTTATGAGTCCAACATCAAAGCTCAAGCATGTCAAATGCCATAGATATAAAAATCAAGAGAAGGTATGTTTCTAGACTTAGTACATTGGTTTTGTGTACTAATATACTTGTCTAAGTGTTAGAAACAGAAGAAAGAAGAAAAGGAAAGAGGTGCAAAAGGCTTGGCTGTGTACGGCCAAGACTCAGCTCGGTTTGGCACACCGGACTGTCCGGTGGTGCACCGGACAGTGTCCGGTGCGCCAGACTGAACTTTGGTGAACAGGCCGCTCTCGGGAGGAGTCTGGCGACGTACGGCTATAATTCACCGGACTGTCCGGTGGTGCACCGGACTGTCTAGTGAGCCAACGGACGGCTTGAGCAATGGTCGGCCGCGCGATCCACGCGTGACGCGTGGCCGAGCCAACGGTCAAATGGGGGCACCGGACTGTCCGGTGTGCACCGGACAGTGTCCGGTGCGCCAACGGCTCCAAGACTGCAACGGTCGACTGCGCCATTTTTGGAAGGAAATCGGGCACCAGACAGTGTCCGGTGGTGCACCGGACTGTCCGGTGCGCCACCCGACAGAAGGCAAGATTTGCCTTCCTGGATTGCTTCCAACGGCTCCTAGGCCCCTTGTGCCTATAAAAGGGACCCCTAGGTGCCTCAAGCAATTCACAAGTGCAGCCTACAAGTGTAGACATCACTCTGATCAATTCTCACTCTCCCTCTTGTGTGTATCTCTCTAGCTTGTGTAGAAGGCACAACTATAAGCCTTTAGAGAGTGGAGAAGAGCTGCTAAGAGCTAGAGCAAGGTCTTGAGCGTATCGTTACTCTACCGAGGTGCTGTCGAGAAGTTTGTAAGCAGCCACGGTTTTGTTGTAACCCAACTCAATAGTGAAAGGCTCTATCTGTCATACTGATAGATCTGAGCAAACGGAGGAAGGAGTTGAAATAGACTCCAAGCCCAAGTGTGGCTAACTCCAACAAGGACTAGGCAAGCATTTCAGGCTTGGCCGAACCTCGGGATAAATCTGTAACACCCCTGGTGTTACTATAACTAAAACTTGAGCATGACATCATAGCATTGGCATTGCATATGTTTGATACACCTAGAGTGCATTCACTAGGCAAAAATTTCAAACAAGTTGTATTGTTTTAAGTGTTTTTGCAAATAGCACCCTGGATAGGAAACCTAACCCTAAATAGGGATTAAAGGGGTAAAACTTAACCCAAGATGAGAAAACCTAAAGACTTTAGGGAAAGAGTCATAAAATATCCCCAAAAAAACAAAGTGGAGTCACATTTATACCCCTGGGATACTAGAAACCCTAAATGGAACCCTGGAAAACCCTAAAACCAAACCCTAGGGGCCTATGTGCAAAAAACTGTGCACATTTGGACCAAAGTGTAAAAACTACTATGTTTAAACATATTAAGTCATTTGGGTCACAAATATGTGGATTTGCAAGTTAAACCCTAAGTTTTGGGCTTAAGTGCAAAAGAGCCACACTTGACTCTTTTTAGCCTAAGTCTGAAATCAGTGTGTTTGGCTCAACTTTAGGGCTTTGTAACATTCAAGGCATAGGGTCTTTGCCCTAGGTCACCACATCAAAATTGTAGCCCAATTATAGGAGAACATGTTTGCTTAAAAGTGCAAGCCATGTTCTTGTGAAAAGTTGGGAGATAATTAAGCCTGAAGTTGGACTGTCAGACTACTTGAGGTCTGAAATTCAGAGTAACAGTGAAACAGAGCTAACTTTGGGCTTGATTTTAAGCAAGATCCAGTGACTTTTCGTGGGAGCACATTGTAGTAAAGTTTTAGATGGATTGTAGATCTACAACTTTGCTACAGATCATTGGATATGTTGCCATGAAAATTTGTGAGAAAATCGAGCCTAAACTATGACCGTCAGACGTCATAAACTGAATGTCCCATGGTACAGTACCCAACCGGATCAGATCAACCGCGGCAGTGGAATCTCATCGCCGACGACCGATCTCCGCTGCGATTCACGCCGCCGCCGTTGCGATTCACGTCGCCGGTGACCAGATAAGGCCGCCAGGTAAAAGCCATCCCCTGGGGATAACTCCGGTAACCCGCCGTGACTGCCCTTCTGCTTTGCGGCTGTAGCCGATAAGCTCACCGTCGACCGCCGCTTCCCGGCCGTGCGCCGCGTGGCCTAGCCGTTTTACAGCACTGCCGTGATACCTTATGACTGTCCCATCGTCCCCGGGAAGTCTGCCACGCCGCGGGACATGAATTCACCGCGCCCGCCTTCTTCTTCAATTCCGGCCGCCGCGCGTCCTCCCCAAAATTCGCGGCCACCGCCTTGCCCGCCTATAAATTGACCGTGCCCCCAGCTCCGCCATGTACTCAAGCACCTACCGCACCCACCTGCATCCTAAATTCCTCACTAGCAAGCACGAATTTCGGATTCTCCCCAATCCGGTTCTAACACACCGTGAACTCAACCCCGCCGTGGTCAGCCCAACTTAGGTTAGCTCTTCCCCTCTGTTCCCTTGTTTAAGCATTCTTATGCGTCTGCGATGCTCGCCGACTCACACAATCGAGCTAGGAGCCCTTTGGTTGCCGGGAACGCGTCGGTCTTGCCGCGCTGCTCACGGTCACCATGGCCAGAGCAGAATACTTGACCAATTGTGCAATTAAGCTGGGGAAAATGGTCAGGGTAGATCCGATTTCATGTCCGCTGCTCGGAGAACCCAGCCGTAGCCCCAGTCGGCCGATCCAGAAGCTCGTCGGAGCTCTGCCGCGTGCGAGCGCCGTCGGGGACTTAGCTGTGTGAAGGAATAGAAAGTCGGGGGCTTATCTGCAAGTTGTCAGTGACTAATTCAAATAGTGTCTGAACCCATTCGCAGTTTGACAGAAACACGGGGGCCGTTCTGCAAAACCGCCAGGGCGCGGGCGCGCGCAAGCGCTTTTCCCCCTCCGAGCTGGGCTACTGGGCTGAAATCAGCCCAGTACTATTCATCTGTTTTTCTTTTTCTTTTATCTCCAGAGCCAAAACAATTATAGAAAACAGTAGAAAAATGGCAAAATTGTAAAACCAATTTTCCTAGGCTTGTTATTTTCTCTAGTATTTAATAAAAATAATTTCATGATTTTTAGTTTAAACAGAGAATTTTAGGGCATTTAAAGTAGCTTAAAGAATTAGTTATGGATTTTTAGAAAATAATTAGTAAGTCCAAAAATGCCCAAACTTTTTATGGGAACTTAAAACAATATTTAGAAGCCTTGGGTAGGGTTTGAATTGATTTGGACCTTGTTTGATCACCAAACCCCAAACCACCCCCCTGCTCTATGAACTCCTTTACTGACTCCGGAAACCCTAGGTTCTCGGAGTACCGTGAAGGAAAGTTGTACTCAAGACTTAGATAATAAGTTTATATTATCTACGCATCCTCATGAGCATCCCATGGCATCCATTCTTATGCATATATATGGTTATGTTAGAACACGAAGAAGAAGAAGAAGTCACTGAAGACAGGACACCACCACCCTCAGATCCTCAAGCAGGCAACTGCTTTTACTTCGATATTTGTGGATCCGAGCAGGACTCACCTGTTAACAAAGGCAAGCCCCGGTGCATTTGCCACCTTCCTTGATGTTTTTAAAAATCTTTCTCACTTGATTGATGCATTAGGTGATAGGAGTTGATTGCTAAAACAATTCCTGCATTACCTTCCTTGAATTTGATTACCTTCCTTGATCACCCGTTTTACAAAAGATTTTGATGCTTAGCCTTGCTTTAGAAAAACAAAATGTTTTGTTTTTACAAAAGATGATGTGGCAAAAGTGGGTGGGATGTTTTTGAAAATAAAATTTGATGGTGGATCCATCAGGGCCTTGATGGATTCAACATCGGAAAAGATGTACCTCTGCCAGGTACCAAGTTTTTGGGTTGAAAAGATTAAGCTGAGACCGGGCGGGTGACTTGCACGTGAAAGGAGTCTCGGTGTAGTGTCTCCATCTGAGTCGATTAAGGACCTTATCGATGTAGGCTTGATGATCGAGGACCCTTTAACTGGTCACATGCCTCGTCATGGGTAAGCCTTGCCTCGGGCAGACTAAGGCCGGAATAAGATAACACGAAATGGGCGTGGAGCGGTGGCGAGAGTAGCGTGTACCCTCCGTGGCAAGAGGCCGGACGGTGGTGTATCTGTGCTCTCGGTTTGCGTGAACCTGATCCGGTCTTAAGAACCCCGGTGGCGGGTTGACATATGCAAGGGTTAAGTGCTACATATGTCGTGTGATTGGAGATCCTCAGCTGAGTATAATCGATTCGGATCGCCGTACCTTCACAGTTATGAAGACTTGGTCACTGACCTACACGTAGCATTCCACTAAAGATGATGGGTATTTGTTAAGAAATTGGCTAGTGCAGGACCAGTGATTGAACTAGGGTAGAAAGAACTCTAGTTGCAGGTAATTGAACTTAACTTGACAAATAAAATTGGATTTTTAAGGATCCACTTTAGTAAGCATTTCTGCAAAACAGAGTCTTTGAGTATTGAGAAGCCTTACCTTGACTCCCTAAAATCCAGCATACCCTTGAGAGTCTTTTCTTTAGTCGGGTAAGTCTTGCTGAGTAATTCCATACTCAGGGTTTATCCCTTCGTTGTTTTTAGGTGAGGAAGTAGCAGATTTCTGCTGCTTCTGTGCCAAGGTGGTTCCCAAGGAAGAAAAACAAGACTGAAGTGCGAGAGGACTTGGTCCTCCGTATAGATCTTTTGCTTAAAACCTTATCTGGAGGAGTTTTTGCCTCCCTTGGTTTGTGTAATATTATTACTCTGCACTCGTTTTTAGTTCTGGTCTGTAATAAAACAACTTGAGCTTGCTTTTAAAATAAATGTAAGTTATGTAAATCGCTTCCGCATTTCTTTATCTCCGATGTTCTGTAATGTCTGCAAGACGGGTGAATCGTTCCTGGTAAGGTAAGGAAAGATACCGAACTTGTCAAGTAATTCAGGGGCACCTACAGGGTTGTCTGAAGTCCGTTGGACAAGGACAACTGTAGGTGGGCCTAATTACTTGGGAGGTTCCGTCACAGCTAGTATCGGAGCGTAGCCCTTCTTTGCAGACATTATGAGGCATCTTCAAAAGGAATTTCGAAAGTCTTACCTAAAAACAAAATTCTTTTCTCTTCTTACCTAAGTATTCTGAAGAGTCTATCTTAAAGACCAGATAGGAAGAGTGCAATGTATAGAAGGTTGAATCGACTAAGATTGATTCTGTACTTATTCATGCATCATGCTAAGAATTATGCTAATAAATTTTCCCCCTTAGAAAGATGCCGCCACGCACAAGGCTAACGGCACGTAAGTCAACGGGACCAATTGGAGTACCCCGGCATCAACTAGCCCCTCGACACGAAAGCAGCAGCAGCGGAAGTAATGACCCCATAGGAGACCTTGAAGCCCGAGTGAGTCGACTTCAAGCAGAGCTGCAACACAGGACCGATGCTTGGGTCGCAGACGGAGATAGAATCAATGAACTAAGAAGGGACATCCGTCACCTGCAGGATCAGCTTGCTGATCGAGACTTAGCACTTGACTGGGCAGTACAGTCTCATTTGCTGGCATGTGCTAAGGAAGCAAGGGCTCAGGCCCGAATTAAAGAACTTAGCTCAACTGTCGACGACCTGCAGGTCTACTGCAATACGTTGCATGAGGAAGTCCATATACTATACTCACAATTACACCCTAGTGTGCCTGCACACTCTGCCGAGGCGGAAGCCGGACCCTCTCACGTTGCGGGACGCGCGTTGGGTGGGGAGTTAGACCTTTTTGAACCCCCTCCTTCTTTGAGGTTGGTTGACGTCTGGACTCCCACACCTGACGATGTGGCCGCCAAAAGTAACGGAAAGCAGGACTATCGAGTCTGTATCATTACTTTTTATAGTAATGTAAAATGGAAGGTCTCTTTGGCATATTATGTTTATTTCAAATGTTTTTGCCTCAGATGCCGACCAGGACGCAGCCGGAATTTCTGGGGGTCGGGACGTCACCCCAAATCCACCTCCGGTTCCACCCATGCTAGCCGAGGCGATTGCCGCCTTGGTGAATGCCACCGCAGACAATACCCGCTTCCTTAGGGAAATGGCGGGTCAACAGCAGTTCCAGCAGCAGGCAGGAAGAGGTTTTTAGTAAGGTCCCCGTGAAACCACCTATTTGGACTTCTCCGAAACTCGTCCACCTCTATTCACCAAAGCAGAAGACCCGCTAGAAGCCGATGAGTGGATACGAGTCATTGAACAGAAGTTTGGTCTTCTTCGTTGTTCTGAAACGCAGAAGCCATTGTTCGCAGCACAGCAACTACGTGGCCCTGCCAGTACTTGGTGGGGAAATTTTGTGGCTATCCAACCTGACAACCATCAAATCACTTGGGAAGAATTTAAAGCAGCCTTCCATGAGCACTACATACCTGAAGGGGTGCTGCATATGAAACAAGAGGAATTCATGAAGCTGAAACAAGGAGGAGACACCATCAATCAGTATCTTAACAAGTTTAATCACCTGTCGCAGTATGCCATCGACCAGGTGAATACTGGTTTGAAGAAAAAGAACTGTTTTATGAGAGGTCTAAATGACCGGTTGCAGCGAAAGATGGCCACATGCATAGATCTCACGTATGGAAAGGTTGTCAGCACAGCCTTATCTGTTGAAGCAAAATACGCAAGTTCTGGGAAGAGTAAGGGATTCGGTGGTGAGAGGCCTAATCAGGGCCAGGCAAAGAGGCAACGGTTCGTCATCCGGCCTTCTAGCCAAAACCACACTTTTTCCCGTCCACCAGCATTCCCTTTCAAACAGCCCATTATTATCCGCCCCAACAATACCTCCACTTCCCCAAATCAGCCGGGTGCCCCAGGCACTCGATTCCCTGCCTTGCCCAACTCTTCAACCGGGTGTTTCAACTGCGGCAAGTCAGGACATTTTATCAAAGACTGCCCATACCCCAAGCAAAATCAATCCAATACTCAGCAAGGAACTGGGAAGTCCACTCAGCCCAAGGGAAATGCTGTGGGGAGAAATACCAAGAAAACGGGGCGTGTATACTACACCCAGGTGGCCACTACACCGGAAGGAGAGCCGGTGATGATGGGTACGTTTCCCGTGGCCAGTCACCCTGCAATTATTCTTTTTGATTCTGGTGCTTCGCATACCTTCATTAGCAAGAAATTTGTGGAGCAACATCACATTGCATGCCATGAATCAAAAGAGGGATTTAAAATTCATTCACCTGGGGGACACATTTTTACTAGAGAAGTGGCCTATGAAGTGCCAGTAACAATGGCCGGACGGAACTTTCCTGCTAACATGATTGTTCTGAAGGGCCAGGATATAGATGTAATTTTGGGTATGAATTGGTTAACCCAACACAAGGCAATCCTCAACACTGAACTCAGAACCGTCAGGTTGAGCTATAATCAAGAAGAAATTCTTTTGTCTCTCCCCGTAACCAATCCAGCCAAAGCTTCTGGTAGAATATTTGAAGCCATTGTACCGGAGATCAAGAACATTCCGGTAGTATGTGAGTTTCCAGATGTATTTCCGGAAGATTTGCCTGGACTGCCCCCTGAAAGAGATGTAGAATTCGTAATTGAGCTAAAGCCCGGTACGGCTCCCATCTCCCGAAGATCGTACCGTATGCCCCCTAATGAGTTGGCGGAATTAAAGATTCAATTACAAGATCTACTGAATAAGGGATTCATCCGGCCAAGCTCGTCCCCATGGGGTTGCCCCGCCATTTTTGTTAAGAAGAAGGATCAAACCTTGCGGATGTGCGTGGATTATCGACCCCTGAATGAGGTCACCATCAAGAATAAGTACCCTCTTCCAAGGATCGACATCTTATTTGATCAACTGACTGGGGCGAGGGTATTTTCCAAAATTGATCTTAGGTCGGGCTATCACCAAATCCGTATTCGGCCCGAGGATATACCGAAGACCGCATTTACTACGCGGTATGGATTGTTTGAATACTTGGTAATGTCTTTCGGGCTCACAAATGCTCCTGCCCACTTCACTTATTTGATGAACTCGGTGTTCATGCCCGAGTTGGACAAGTTCGTGGTGGTCTTCATCGACGATATTTTAATATACTCTAAAAATGAAGAGGAGCATGCTCAGCATCTACGGATTGTATTGACGCGCCTGAGGGAACATCAGTTGTATGCCAAGTTCAGTAAGTGCGCGTTCTGGCTGGAGGAAATTCAATTTTTGGGGCACATGTTATCAGCCAAAGGAATTGCGGTAGATCCTAGCAAAGTTAAAGATATTCTGGAGTGGAAACCCCCAACCACTGTTCACCAAGTCCGGAGTTTTCTTGGACTAGCTGGATATTATCGCAGATTCATACCCGATTTTTCTAAGCTTGTGAAGCCAATCACAAGTTTATTGAAGAATGATATTAAGTTCAATTGGTCTTCTAAGTGTAATGAAGCCGTTGAGCAATTGAAGACATTATTAACCACTGCTCCGGTATTGGCTCAACCGGACATCACTAAGCCTTTTGATGTATATTGTGATGCATCTGGCAGTGGACTCGGTTGTGTATTAATGCAAGAGGGCCGAGTAATTGCGTATGCTTCAAGGCAGTTGCGCCGACATGAGGAGCATTACCCAACTCATGATCTGGAGCTAGCTGCTGTGGTTCATGCCCTGAAAATTTGGCGTCACTATCTGCTGGGAAATATCTGTCACATATATACAGATCATAAAAGCTTGAAGTACATCTTCACCCAGTCAGAATTAAATATGAGGCAAAGACGATGGCTTGAGCTTATTAAGGACTATGAACTGGAGATCCATTATCACCCAAGCAAGGCCAATGTGGTGGCAGACGCACTAAGCCGTAAGGCTTCCTGCCATTGCCTTATGATGAAAACCTCTGACAACATTTTGTGTCAAGAGATAGAAAAGTTAAACCTGGGGATAATCCAACAAGGGACTCTGAATCAGCTAAAGCTTGAGTCAATCATTTTGCAAAGGATAATTGACGCTCAAAAGGATAATCTGGGTATGAAGCACATACGAGAGAAGATAAGGGCTGGAACAGCCAAATGTTTCAAGGAAGACGAACAAGGTGTGTTATGGTTTAACAACCGCATAGTAGTGCCAAAGAATGAAGAACTCCGCCAGCAAATCTTAGATGAAGCGCATCTTAGTCGCTATTCTATTCATCCGGGAAGCACCAAGATGTATCATGATCTAAAACAGCACTACTGGTGGACGAATATGAAAATTGAAATTGCACGCTATGTGGCTAAGTGTGACACTTGCAGATGTGTCAAAGCTATACACATGAAAACTGCCGGTCCATTGCAGTCATTACCAATACCAACATGGAAATGGGAAGACATAAGCATGGACTTCATTGTGGGATTGCCCAGGACCGCGAGAGGGTATGACTCTATCTGGGTGATTGTTGATCGACTTACCAAGGTTGCTCATTTTCTGCCGCTCAAGACATATTACCCGGTACTTACCTATGCGGAATTATATATTGCTCGTATTCTCAGTTTGCATGGTGTTCCAAAGTGAAAGTCGCCTAGAGGGGGGGGTGAATAGGGCGAAACTGAAAATCTCAAAAATAATCACAACTACAAGCCGGGTTAGCGTTAGAAATAAAATAGAGTCCGCGAGAGAGGGCGCAAAACAAATCGCAAGCAAATAATGAAGTGGGACACGCGGATTTGTTTTACCGAGGTTCGGTTCTCTCAAACCTACTCCCCGTTGAGGAGGCCACAAAGGCCGGGTCTCTTTCAACCCTTCCCTCTCTCAAACGGTCCCTCAGACCGAGTGAGCTTTTCTTCTTCTCAATCAAACGGGAACAAAACTTCCCCGCAAGGGCCACCACACAATTGGTGCCTCTTGCCTTGGTTACAATTGAGTTTTGATCACAAGAAAAAGTGAGAAAGAAAGAAAGCGATCCAAGCGCAAGAGCTCAAAAGAACACGGCAAATCTCTCTCGCTAGTCACTAAAGGCTTGAGTGGAATTGGAGAGGATTTGATCTCTTTGGTGTGTCTAGAATTGAATGCCTAGCTCTTGTAAGTGGTTGGAAGTTTTAAAACTTGGATGCAATGAATGTGGGGGTGGTTGGGGTATTTATAGCCCCAACCACCAAACTTGACCGTTGGTGGAGGCTATCTGTTCGATGGCGCACCGGACAGTCCGGTACACACCGGACATGTCCGGTGCCCCCGCCACGTCATCAGTGCCGTTGGATTCTGACCGTTGGAGCTTCTGACTTCTAGGCCCGCCTGGGTGTCCGGTGCACACCGGACAACTACTGTTCATTGTCCGGTGCGCCGGTATGGGCGCGCCTGACGACTGCGCACGCAGAGCGCGCATTAAATGCGCCGCAGGTAGCCGTTGGCGCCGAAATAGCCGTTGCCCCGCTGGTACACCGGACAGTCCGGTGCACACCGGACATGTCCGGTGAATTATAGCGGAGCGGCTGCCGCGCGAACCCGAGGCTGGCGAGTTGAGGAGGCCGCGCTTCCTTGGAGCACCGGACACTGTCCGGTGTACACCGGACAGTCCGGTGAATTATAGCGAAGCGGCCTGAGAAATTCCCGAAGGTGGCGAGTTCGAGTTGGAGCCCTCTGGGCGCACCGGACACTGTCCGGTGTACACCGGACAGTCCGGTGCCTCCAGCCAGAGATGCCTTCGGTTGCCTCTTTGCTCCTTTGTTGAATCCAAAACTTGATCTTTTTATTGGCTGAGTGTGAACCTTTTGCACCTGTATAACTTATGTACTAGAGCAAACTAGTTAGTCCAATATTTGTGTTGGTCAATTCAATCACCAAAATTATTTAGGGACTGGGTGTAAGCCTAATTCCCTTTCAATCTCCCCCTTTTTGGTGATTGATGCCAACACAAACCAAAGCAAATATTGAAGTGCATAATTGAACTAGTTTGCATAATGTAAGTGCAAAGGTTGCTTGGAATTGAGCCAATATAAATACTTACATGATGCGCATGGATTGTTTTCTTTGTTTTTGACATTTTGGACCATATTTGCACCAAAAGTTTTGTTTTGCAAACTCTTTTGTAAATTCTTTTCAAAGTCCTTTTGCAAGATAGTCAAAGGTAAATGAATAAGATTTTGCAAAGCATTTTCAAGTTTTGAAATTTTCTACCTTTGTTCAAAATGCTTTCCCTTTGACTAAACAAAACTCCCCCTCAAATAAAGTCTCCTTTTAGTGTTCAAGAGGGTTTTAAGACATCAAATTTGAAAATACTACTTACTCCCCCTTTAGAACACAAAGAGATACCAATTTTGAAATTTACCAAATGAAAATCATCAATTTTAAAATTAGGGTGGTGGTGCGGTGCGGTCCTTTTGCTTTGGGCTCATATTTTCTCCCCCTTTGGCATGAATCGCCAAAAACGGATACTTTGAGTGAGATATAAGCCCTTATGAAGTACTTTCTCCTCCTTTGGTCACAAAATAAATGAGTGAAGATTATACCAAAGTTGGAGAGATGCTCGGAGTGACGGCGAAGGGTGAGTAGTAGAGCGGAGTGGAAGCCTTTGTCTTCGCCGAAGATTCCAATTCCCTTTCAATATACCTATGACTTGGTTTGAAATACACTTGAAAACACATTAGTCATAGCATATATAAAAGAGACATGATCAAAGGTATATTTATGAGCTATGTGTGCAAGTTTAGCAAAAGAAGTTCCTAGAATCAAGAATATTAAGCTCATGCCTAAGTCTGGTAAAAGATTGTTCATCAAGAGGCTTGGTAAAGATATCGGCTAATTGATCTTTAGTGTTAATGTATGAAATCTCGATATCCCCTTTTTGTTGGTGATCCCGAAGAAAATGATACCGAATGGCTATGTGTTTAGTGCGGCTATGCTCAACGGGATTATCCGCCATACGGATTGCACTCTCATTATCACATAGAAGAGGAACTTTGGTTAGTTTGTAACCGTAGTCCCGCAGGGTTTGCCTCATCCAAAGCAATTGCGCGCAACAGTGGCCTGCGGCAATATACTCGGCTTCGGCGGTAGAAAGAGCGACCGAATTTTGCTTCTTTGAAGCCCAAGACACCAAGGATCTTCCCAAGAACTGGCAAGTCCCTGATGTGCTCTTCCTATTAATCTTACACCCCGCCCAATCGGCATCCGAATAACCAATCAAATCAAAAGTGGATCCCCGAGGGTACCAAAGCCCAAACTTAGGAGTATAAGCCAAGTATCTCAAGATTCGTTTTACGGCCGTAAGGTGTGATTCCTTAGGGTCGGCTTGGAATCTTGCACACATGCAAACGGAAAGCATAATGTCCGGTCGAGATGCACATAAATAAAGCAGTGAACCAATCATCGACCGGTATACCTTTTGATCCACGGACTTACCTCCCGTGTCGAGGTCGAGATGCCCATTTGTTCCCATGGGTGTCTTGATGGGCTTGGCATCCTTCATTCCAAACTTGGTTAGGATGTCTTGAGTATACTTCGTTTGGCAAATGAAGGTGCCCTCTTGGAGTTGCTTGACTTGGAATCCTAGAAAATACTTCAACTCCCCCATCATCGACATCTCGAATTTCTTTGTCATGATCCTACTAAATTCTTCACATGTAGATTCGTTAGTAGACCCAAATATGATATCATCAACATAAATTTGGCATACGAACAAATCATTGTCAAGAGTTTTAGTAAATAAAGTAGGATCGGCTTTGCCGACTTTGAAGCCATTTTCAATAAGGAAATCTCTAAGGCATTCATACCATGCTCTTGGGGCTTGCTTGAGCCCATAAAGCGCCTTAGAGAGCCTATAAACATGGTTAGGGTACTCACTGTCTTCAAAGCCAGGCGGTTGCTCAACATAGACCTCCTCCTTGATTGGTCCATTGAGGAAGGCACTCTTCACGTCCATTTGATAAAGCTTGAAGCCATGGTAAGTAGCATAGGCCAATAATATGCGAATTGACTCAAGCCTAGCTACGGGTGCATAGGTTTCACCAAAATCCAAACCTTCGACTTGTGAATACCCCTTGGCTACGAGTCGAGCTTTGTTCCTAGTCACCACACCATGCTCATCTTGCTTGTTGCGGAAGACCCACTTGGTTCCTACAACATTTTGGTTAGGACGTGGAACTAAGTGCCATACCTCATTCCTTGTGAAATTGTTGAGCTCCTCTTGCATCGCCATCACCCAATCCGAATCTTGAAGTGCTTCCTCTACCCTGTGTGGCTCAATAGAGGAAACAAAAGAGTAATGTTCACAAAAATGTGCAACACGAGATCGAGTAGTTACCCCCTTATGAATGTCGCCGAGGATGGTGTCGACGGGGTGATCTCGTTGTATTGCTTGGTGGACTCTTGGGTGTGGCGGCCTTGGTTGTTCATCCTCCTTGTCTTCATCATTTGCATCTCCCCCTTGATCGTTGCCGTCATTTTGAGGTGGCTCATCTTCTTGGTCTTCTTGTTCAACATCTTGAGCCTGATTCTCAACTTGAGTTGGTGGAGATGCTTGCATGGAGGAGGATGGTTGATCTTGTGCATGTGGAGGCTCTTCGGACTCCTTAGGACACACATCCCCAACGGACATGTTCCTTAGTGCTATGCATGGAGCCTGTTCTTCACCTATCTCATCAAGATCAACTTGCTCTACTTGAGAGCTGTTAGTCTCATCAAACACAACGTCACAAGAAACTTCAACAAGTCCTGAGGACTTGTTAAAGACTCTATATGCCCTTGTGTTTGAGTCATATCCTAGTAAAAAGCCTTCTACAGTTTTAGGAGCAAATTTAGATTTTCTACCTCTCTTAACAAGAATAAAGCATTTGCTACCAAAAACTCTAAAATATGAAATATTTGGCTTTTTACCGGTTAGGAGTTCATAAGATGTCTTCTTGAGGATTCGATGAAGATATAACCGGTTGATAGCGTAGCAAGCGGTGTTGACCGCTTCGGCCCAAAACCGATCCGGTGTCTTGTACTCATCAAGCATGGTTCTTGCCATGTCCAATAGAGTTCGATTCTTCCTCTCCACTACACCATTTTGTTGTGGAGTGTAGGGAGAAGAGAACTCATGCTTGATACCCTCCTCCTCAAGGAAGCCTTCAATTTGAGAGTTCTTGAACTCCGTTCCATTGTCGCTTCTAATTTTCTTGATCCTTAAGCCGAACTCATTTTGAGCCCGTCTCAAGAATCCCTTTAAGGTCTCTTGGGTATAAGATTTGTCCTGCAAAAAGAACACCCAAGTGAAGCGAGAATAATCATCCACAATAACTAGACAGTACTTACTCCCGCCGATGCTTATGTAAGCGATCGGGCCGAATAGATCCATGTGTAGGAGCTCCAGTGGCCTGTCACTAGTCATGATGTTCTTGTATGGATGATGAGTGCCAACTTGCTTCCCGGCTTGGCATGCGCTACAAATCCTGTCTTTCTCAAAATGAACATTGGTTAGTCCTAAAATGTGTTCTCCCTTTAGAAGCTTGTGAAGATTCTTCATTCCAACATGGGCTAGTCGGCGGTGCCAGAGCCAACCCAAGTTAGTCTTAGCAACCAAGCAAGTGTCGAGTTCAGCTCTATCAAAATCTACCAAGTATAGCTGACCCTCTAACACTCCCTTAAATGCTATTGAATCATCACTTCTTCTAAAGACAGTGACACCTATATCAGTAAATAGACAGTTGTAGCCCATTTGACATAATTGGGATACGGAAAGCAAATTGTAATCTAAAAAATCTACAAGAAAAACATTGGAAATAGTGTGGTCAGGTGATATAGCAATTTTACCCAATCCTTTGACCAAACCTTGATTTCCATCCCCGAATGTGATAGCTCGTTGGGGATCTTGGTTTTTCTCATATGAGGAGAACATCTTTTTCTCCCCTGTCATGTGGTTTGTGCATCCGCTGTCGAGTATCCAACTTGAGCCCCCAGATGCATAAACCTACAAAACAATTTTAGTTCTTGACTTTAGGTACCCAAACGGTTTTGGGTCCTTTGGCATTAGAAACAAGAACTTTAGGTACCCAAACACAAGTCTTGGAGCCCTTGTGTTTGCCCCCAACAATTTTGGCAACTACCTTGCCGGATTTGCTAGTAAGCACATAAGAAGCATCAAAAGTTTTAAATGAAATAGTATGATCATTTGATGCATTAGGAGTTTTCTTTCTAGGCAACTTGGCACGGGTTGGTTGCCTAGAACTAGATGTCTCACCCTTATACATAAAAGCATGGTTGGGGCCAGAGTGAGACTTCCTAGAATGAGTTCTCCTAATTTTGCTCTCAGGATAGCCGGCAGGGTACAAAATGTAACCCTCGTTATCCTGAGGCATGTGAGCCTTGCCCTTAACAAAGTTAGATAAATTCTTTGGAGGGGCATTAAGTTTGACATTGTCTCCCCTTTGGAAGCCAATGCCATCCTTGATGCCAGGGCGTCTCCCATTATAGAGCATGCTTCTAGCAAATTTAAATTTTTCATTTTCTAAGTCATGCTCACTAATCTTAGCATTAAGTTGTGCTATGTGATCATTTTGTTTTTTAATTAAGGCTAGGTGATCATGGATAGCATCAACATTAATATCTCTACACCTAGTACAAATGGAAATATGCTCAGTAGATGTAGAGGGTTTGCAAGTTTTTAATTCTATAACCTTAGCATGTAGTATATCATTCTCATCTCTAAGGTTAGAAATGCAAACATCACAATCTCTAGCCTTAGCAAGCAATTTTTCTTTTTCATCTCTAAGGCTAGCAAGAGAAACATTCAACTCATCAATTCTAGCAAGTAAATCAATATTATCATCTTTAGAATTGGAAATTGAATCAATACAAACATGAGAATCAACCTTAGCAATTAATTTGGCATTTTCATTTCTAAGGTTGGCAATAGTGTCATGGCAAGTGCTTAGCTCACTAGATAGTTTGTTACATTTTTCTACCTCTAGAGCATAAGCATTTTTAACCTTAACATGTTTCTTATTTTCCTTGATTAGGAAGTCCTCTTGGGAGTCCAAGAGATCGTCCTTCTCATGGATGGCACTAATTAGCTCATTTAATTTTTCTTTTTGTTCCATGTTAAGGTTGGCAAAAAGAATGCGCAAGTTATCCTCCTCATTTTTATCATCATCCTCATCACTAGATGTTTCATATTTAGTGGAGGATCTTGATTTTACCTTCTTTTTGCCGTCCTTGGCCATGAGACACTTGTGGCCGACGTTTGGGAAGAGAAGCCCCTTGGTGACGGCGATGTTGGCGGCGTCCTCGTCGGAGGAGGACTCGGTGGAGCTCTCGTCGGAGTCCCACTCGCGGCACACGTGGGCATCGCCGCCCTTCTTCTTGTGATACCTCTTCTTTTCTCTTCTCTTGCCCTTCTTGTCGTCGCCCCTGTCACTGTCACTAGACATTGGACATTTTGCAATAAAATGACCGGGCTTACCACATTTGTAGCACACTTTCTTGGAGCGAGGTTTGTAGTCCTTCCCCCTCCGTTGCTTGAGGATTTGGCGAAAGCTTTTGATGATTAAAGCCATCTCCTCATTGTCGAGCTTGGAGGCGTCAATTGGTTGTCTACTTGGTGTAGACTCCTCCTTCTTCTCCTCCGTTGCCTTGAAGGCCACCGGTTGCGCCTCGGATGTGGAAGGTTCATCAAGCTCGTTGATCTTCTTGGAGCCCTTAATCATGCATTCAAAGCTTACAAAATTCCCGATAACTTCCTCGGGGGTCATTAGTGGATATCTAGGATTACCACGAATTAATTGAACTTGAGTGGGGTTAAGGAAAATAAGAGCTCTTAAAATAACCTTAACCACCTCGTGGTCATCCCATTTTTTGCTTCCGAGGTTGCGCACTTGGTTCACCAAGGTCTTGAGCCGATTGTACATGTCTTGTGGCTCCTCCCCTTGGCGAAGACGGAAGCGACCGAGCTCCCCCTCGATCGTTTCCCGCTTGGTGATCTTGGTGAGTTCATCACCTTCGTGCGCCGTCTTGAGTAGGTCCCAAATCTCTTTTGCATTCTTCAACCCTTGTACTTTGTTGTATTCCTCCTTGCTTAGAGAGGCGAGGAGAATGGTTGCGGCTTGGGAGTTGAAGTGCTCGATTTGGGCCACTTCGTCCGTGTCATAATCCTCATCCCCTATTGATGGTACCTGTACTCCAAACTCAACAACATTCCATATACTTTTGTGGAGTGAGGTTAGATGAAATTTCATTAAATCACTCCACCTAGCATAATCTTCGCCGTCAAAAGTTGGCGGTTTGCCTAATGGAACGGAAAGTAAAGGAGTATGTCTAGATGTACGGGGATAGTTTAAGGGGATCTTACTAAACTTCTTGCACTCTTGGCGCTTAGAAGTTACAGACAGTGCATCGGAGTCGGAGGTGGATGTTGATGAAGTGTCGGTCTCGTAGTAGACCACCTTCCTCATCCTCTTGTGCTTGTCCCCACTCCAATGCGGCTTGTGAGAAGAAGATTTTTCCTTCTTCTCCTTGTGGTGAGAAGAGGAAGATCTTTTCTCCTTCCGCTTGGAGGAGTTCTTCTTCTTCTCCCTTCTCTTGGTGCGGGACTCTTCCGATGAAGTGCTCCCTTGGCTTGTAGTGGGCTTGTTGTCGCCGGTCTCCATCTCCCTCTTGGTGTGATCTCCCGACATCACTTCGAGCGGTTAGGCTCTAATGAAGCACCGGGCTTTGATACCAATTGAAAGTCGCCTAGAGGGGGGGTGAATAGGGCGAAACTGAAAATCTCAAAAATAATCACAACTACAAGCCGGGTTAGCGTTAGAAATAAAATAGAGTCCGCGAGAGAGGGCGCAAAACAAATCGCAAGCAAATAATGAAGTGGGACACGCGGATTTGTTTTACCGAGGTTCGGTTCTCTCAAACCTACTCCCCGTTGAGGAGGCCACAAAGGCCGGGTCTCTTTCAACCCTTCCCTCTCTCAAACGGTCCCTCGGACCGAGTGAGCTTTTCTTCTTCTCAATCAAACGGGAACAAAACTTCCCCGCAAGGGCCACCACACAATTGGTGCCTCTTGCCTTGGTTACAATTGAGTTTTGATCACAAGAACAAGTGAGAAAGAAAGAAAGCGATCCAAGCGCAAGAGCTCAAAAGAACACGGCAAATCTCTCTCGCTAGTCACTAAAGGCTTGAGTGGAATTGGAGAGGATTTGATCTCTTTGGTGTGTCTAGAATTGAATGCCTAGCTCTTGTAAGTGGTTGGAAGTTTTAAAACTTGGATGCAATGAATGTAGGGGTGGTTGGGGTATTTATAGCCCCAACCACCAAACTTGACCGTTGGTGGAGGCTGTCTGTTCGATGGCGCACCGGACAGTCCGGTGCACACCGGACATGTCCGGTGCCCCCGCCACGTCATCAGTGCCGTTGGATTCTGACCGTTGGAGCTTCTGACTTCTGGGCCCGCCTGGGTGTCCGGTGCACACCGGACAACTACTGTTCATTGTCCGGTGCGCCGGTATGGGCGCGCCTGACGACTGCGCACGCAGAGCGCGCATTAAATGTGCCGCAGGTAGCCGTTGGCGCCGAAATAGCCGTTGCCCCGCTGGTACACCGGACAGTCCGGTGCACACCGGACATGTCCGGTGAATTATAGCGGAGCGGCTGCCGCGCGAACCCGAGGCTGGCGAGTTGAGGAGGCCGCGCTTCCTTGGAGCACCGGACACTGTCCGGTGTACACCGGACAGTCCGGTGAATTATAGCGAAGCGGCCTGAGAAATTCCCGAAGGTGGCGAGTTCGAGTTGGAGCCCTCTGGGCGCACCGGACACTGTCCGGTGTACACCGGACAGTCCGGTGCCTCCAGCCAGAGATGCCTTCGGTTGCCTCTTTGCTCCTTTGTTGAATCCAAAACTTGATCTTTTTATTGGCTGAGTGTGAACCTTTTGCACCTGTATAACTTATGTACTAGAGCAAACTAGTTAGTCCAATATTTGTGTTGGTCAATTCAATCACCAAAATTATTTAGGGACTAGGTGTAAGCCTAATTCCCTTTCACAAAGACTATAGTGTCGTATCGTGGACCACAATTTGTATCCAAAATTTTGGGAAGAACTTCATAAATCCCTGGGTACTAAGTTACTCCACAGTTCGGCCTATCATCCTCAAACCAGTGGGTAGACTGAGAGAGTGAACCAAATACTTGAAGATATGCTGTGGGCATGTGTTCTGGACTTCTCACAGAAATGGGATGAATGTTTGCCTTTGGCGGAGTTTTCATATAATAATAGCTATCAAGAAAGTATCAAGATGGCACCCTTTGAAGCTTTATACGGACGACGGTGTCGGACTCCGCTAAATTGGTCTGAACCTGGTGAAAGGTGCTTCTTTAGGCCTGATATGGTGAAAGAGGCCGAGGATAAGGTTCAGAAAATTATTTATAATATGAAGAAGGCACAAGCTCGTCAGAAGAATTATGCAGACACACGGCGAATGCCCTTATATTTCCTGGAAGGAGACTATGTTTACCTGAAAGTCTCACCAATGAAAGGAGTATCGCGTTTTGGGGTTAAAGGGAAGCTTGCACCCAGGTACATTGGTCCATTCCTGGTGCTTGAGCAATGTGGACCAGTGGCATACCGACTCCAACTACCCGAAACCTTGTCTGCTGTGCATAATGTGTTCCATGTGTCACAATTGAAGAAGTGTCTTCGGGTTCCCGATCGAACCATTGAAGTAACTGATGTTGTCCTTGAGCCGGACTTGACATATTCTGAGCACCCTGTTCGAGTCTTGGATCAAAGAGACAGGGTTACCCGAAGAAAAACTCTCAAGTTTTATAAGATACAGTGGAACCAGCATTCTAAAGATGAAGCTACTTGGGAAACTCAAGACTTCTTGAATAAGAATTTCCCAGGCTTTCTAGACTCATGTAATTTGTAAAGTGTATATAGTTATTGCAATAAAGGAGTGAACCCCCACACCACCCTGCCTTGTACCAGAGATAAGGAAATAAAAATGTCACACATTTCCTTTTCCATTACTCACCCTAGGACTTTAAATCTCGGGACGAGATTCTTTTATGGGGGGAAGGATGTAACACCCCTGGTGTTACTATAACTAAAACTTGAGCATGACATCATAGCATTGGCATTGCATATGTTTGATACACCTAGAGTGCATTCACTAGGCAAAAATTTCAAACAAGTTGTATTGTTTTAAGTGTTTTTGCAAATAGCACCCTGGATAGGAAACCTAACCCTAAATAGGGATTAAAGGGGTAAAACTTAACCCAAGATGAGAAAACCTAAAGACTTTAGGGAAAGAGTCATAAAATATCCCCCAAAAAAACAAAGTGGAGTCACATTTATACCCCTGGGATACTAGAAACCCTAAATGGAACCCTGGAAAACCCTAAAACCAAACCCTAGGGGCCTATGTGCAAAAAACTGTGCACATTTGGACCAAAGTGTAAAAACTACTATGTTTAAACATATTAAGTCATTTGGGTCACAAATATGTGGATTTGCAAGTTAAACCCTAAGTTTTGGGCTTAAGTGCAAAAGAGCCACACTTGACTCTTTTTAGCCTAAGTCTGAAATCAGTGTGTTTGGCTCAACTTTAGGGCTTTGTAACATTCAAGGCATAGGGTCTTTGCCCTAGGTCACCACATCAAAATTGTAGCCCAATTATAGGAGAACATGTTTGCTTAAAAGTGCAAGCCATGTTCTTGTGAAAAGTTGGGAGATAATTAAGCCTGAAGTTGGACTGTCAGACTACTTGAGGTCTGAAATTCAGAGTAACAGTGAAACAGAGCTAACTTTGGGCTTGATTTTAAGCAAGATCCAGTGACTTTTCGTGGGAGCACATTGTAGTAAAGTTTTAGATGGATTGTAGATCTACAACTTTGCTACAGATCATTGGATATGTTGCCATGAAAATTTGTGAGAAAATCGAGCCTAAACTATTACCGTCAGACGTCATAAACTGAATGTCCCATGGTACAGTACCCAACCGGATCAGATCAACCGCGGTAGTGGAATCTCATCGCCGACGACCGATCTCCGCTGCGATTCACGCCGCCGCCATTGCGATTCACGTCGCCGGTGACCAGATAAGGCCGCCAGGTAAAAGCCATCCCCTAGGGATAACTCCGGTAACCCGCCGTGACTGCCCTTCTGCTTTGCGGCTGTAGCCGATAAGCTCACCGTCGACCGCCGCTTCCCGGCCGTGCGCCGCGTGGCCTAGCCGTTTTACAGCACTGCCGTGACACCATATGACTGTCCCATCGTCGCCGGGAAGTCTGCCACGCCGCGGGACACGAATTCACCGCGCCCGCCTTCTTCTTCAATTCCGGCCGCCGCGCGTCCTCCCCAAAATTCACGGCCACCGCCTTGCCCGCCTATAAATTGATCGTGCCCCCAGCTCTGCCATGTACTCAAGCACCTACCGCACCCACCTGCATCCTAAATTCCTCACTAGCAAGCACGAATTTCGGATTCTCCCCAATCCGGTTCTAACACACCGTGAACTCAACCCCGCCGTGGTCAGCCCAACTTAGGTTAGCTCTTCCCCTCTGTTCCCTTGTTTAAGCATTCTTATGCATCTGCGATGCTCGCCGACTCACACAATCGAGCTAGGAGCCCTTTGGTTGCCGGGAACGCGTCGGTCTTGCCGCGCTGCTCACGGTCACCATGGCCAGAGCAGAATACTTGACCAATTGTGCAATTAAGCTGGGGAAAATGGTCAGGGTAGATCCGATTTCATGTCCGCCGCTCGGAGAACCCAGCCGTAGCCCTAGTCGGCCGGTCCAGAAGCTCGTCGGAGCTCTGCCGTGTGCGAGCGCCGTCGGGGACTTAGCTGTGTGAAGGAATAGAAAGTCGGGGGCTTATCTGCAAGTTGTCAGTGACTAATTCAAATAGTGTCTGAACCCATTCGCAGTTTGACAGAAACGCGGGGGGCGTTCTGCAAAACCGCCAGGGCGCGGGCGCGCGCAAGCGCTTTTCCCCCTCCGAGCTGGGCTACTGGGCTGAAATCAGCCCAGTACTATTCATCTGTTTTTCTTTTTCTTTTATCTCCAGAGCCAAAACAATTATAGAAAACAGTACAAAAATGGCAAAATTGTAAAACCAATTTTCCTAGGCTTGTTATTTTCTCTAGTATTTAATAAAAATAATTTCATGATTTTTAGTTTAAACAGAGAATTTTAGGGCATTTAAAGTAGCTTAAAGAATTAGTTATGGATTTTTAGAAAATAATTAGTAAGTCCAAAAATGCCCAAACTTTTTATGGGAACTTAAAACAATATTTAGAAGCCTTGGGTAGGGTTTGAATTGATTTGGACCTTGTTTGATCACCAAACCCCAAACCACCCCCCCCCTGCTCTATGAACTCCTTTACTGACTCCGGAAACCCTAGGTTCTCGGAGTACCGTGAAGGAAAGTTGTACTCAAGACTTAGATAATAAGTTTATATTATCTTCGCATCCTCATGAGCATCCCATGGCATCCATTCTTATGCATATATATGGTTATGTTAGAACACGAAGAAGAAGAAGAAGTCACTGAAGACAGGACACCACCACCCTCAGATCCTCAAGCAGGCAACTGCTTTTACTTCGATATTTGTGGATCCGAGCAGGACTCACCTGTTAACAAAGGCAAGCCCCGGTGCATTTGCCACCTTCCTTGATGTTTTTAAAAATCTTTCTCACTTGATTGATGCATTAGGTGATAGGAGTTGATTGCTAAAACAATTCCTGCATTACCTTCCTTGAATTTGATTACCTTCCTTGATCACCCGTTTTACAAAAGATTTTGATGCTTAGCCTTGCTTTAGAAAAACAAAATGTTTTGTTTTTACAAAAGATGATGTGGCAAAAGTGGGTGGGATGTTTTTGAAAATAAAATTTGATGGTGGATCCATCAGGGCCTTGATGGATTCAACATCGGAAAAGATGTACCTCTGCCAGGTACCAAGTTTTTGGGTTGAAAAGATTAAGCTGAGACCGGGCGGGTGACTTGCACGAGAAAGGAGTCTCGGTGTAGTGTCTCCGTCTGAGTCGATTAAGGACCTTATCGATGTAGGCTTGATGATCGAGGACCCTTTAACTGGTCACATGCCTCGTCATGGGTAAGCCTTGCCTCGGGCAGACTAAGGCCGGAATAAGATAACACAAAATGGGCGTGGAGCGGTGGCGAGAGTAGCGTGTACCCTCCGTGGCAAGAGGCCGGACGGTGGTGTATCTGTGCTCTCAGTTTGCGTGAACCTGATCCGGTCTTAAGAACCCCGGTGGCGGGTTGACATATGCAAGGGTTAAGTGCTACATATATCGTGTGATTGGAGATCCTCAGCTGAGTATAATCGATTCGGATCGCCGTACCTTTGCGGTTATGAAGACTTGGTCACTGACCTACACGTAGCATTCCACTAAAGATGATGGGTATTTGTTAAGAAATTGGCTAGTGCAGGACCAGTGATTGAACTAGGGTAGAAAGAACTCTAGTTGCAGGTAATTGAACTTAACTTGACAAATAAAATTGGATTTTTAAGGATCCACTTTAGTAAGCATTTCTGCAAAACAGAGTCTTTGAGTATTGAGAAGCCTTACCTTGACTCCCTAAAAGCCAGCATACCCTTGAGAGTCTTTTCTTTAGTCGGGTAAGTCTTGCTGAGTAATTCCATACTCAGGGTTTATCCCTTCGTTGTTTTTAGGTGAGGAAGTAGCAGATTTCTGATGCTTCTGTGCCAAGGTGGTTCCCAAGGAAGAAAAACAAGACTGAAGTGCGGGAGGACTTGGTCCTCCGTATAGATCTTTTGCTTAAAACCTTATCTGGAGGAGTTTTTGCCTCCCTTGGTTTGTGTAATATTATTACTCTGCACTCGTTTTTAGTTCTGGTCTGTAATAAAACAACTTGAGCTTGCTTTTAAAATAAATGTAAGTTATGTAAATCGCTTCCGCATTTCTTTATCTCCGATGTTCTGTAATGTCTGCAAGACGGGTGAATCGTTCCTGGTAAGGTAAGGAAAGATACCGAACTTGTCAAGTAATTCAGGGGCACCTACAGGGTTGTCTGAAGTCCGTTGGACAAGGACAACTGTAGGTGGGCCTAATTACTTGGGAGGTTCCGTCACAAAATCCTTGCGTCTGTGTGCTCTGTTCTGTATTGTATCCTGACTCTCTGTCTTACTCGCCTTTATATCTGCACTTCAACACTTATCTGTGGTATAAGCTTTATTTGAAGTGCAGGACATTTTGAGACAGGATCTTCTATTCCGCTGCAACCTATTCGAAGGGTCTTCTCACTCCACTGCGTACTAAGTCTTCGAGTAGAGTAAGAATTTAAGTTTTAAAGTGATAAGTTTTATTCGCCTATTCACCCCCCCTCTAGGCGACATCCAGATCCTGTTCCCGGGTCAAAGGGAACTTTCAATTGGTAAGCTAGGCCTCTCCAGTGTGGGCTTAGCCGTCTGGAGATGACGATGTCGTCACAAGAGGTAACTGTAGAACTTCTTTTAGGCGATGGATCTAATTACAAGTCTTGGTTTGTCTCTATTTATAATGCTTTCATGAGTGTTGATCCTGATTTGAGACAGGTCTTTGGTAGAAGTATTTTTCCCTCTAATGTTAGTAAAAATCCTTCTAATGATGAACTAAGATGTCTATCTCTAAATCACCATGCTTGCAACATCTTAGTTGATTCTCTTTCTAGAGATGCCTATTTTGCCATCATGAGTAGTGATAATGATTTATTTGTCGATGCTCATGATTTATGGAATAGAATTAAAGTAAAATATTTTGTGGCAAATTGTACTGCTCCTACTCCCTATATTGCTTGTGATGCTAACCTTTCAAAGGGAGAAGAACAAGAACGATGGGCACCAAACGATGAATCCACCTCGTCAACAGGTTTGTTCTCCACTAGTAATAAATGTTTTATTGCTAACAATGACGGTGGAGACGAAAGCCATGATGAGGAGGAATATGAGGATGATAGTGAGGATGAATCTTCATCACCACAAGGTGCATTTTCCTGTATTGCTTCCACTAACATTGATGACAGGGAAAATGAGACCGATGATGTGGAAGAAGAGGAGATTCGCCGTTTCTACACCCATCTCAACAAAGAAGGCAAAGAGCTCTTGGTTAAACTGTTGAGAAGGAACAAGGAACAAGGCGAGACGCTTCTCAGGCTAGAGGAGACTCTCATCAAAACAAACAACAGCCTGGAGAAGATGACCAAAGAACATGAGGAGCTAAGGTGCTCTCATGATGTCTTGGTCCAACGGTATGATTCAATTCTAATTGAGCAAAGTAGAAATGATGATGCTTTATCTTGTGTTGCTCAACTTAGAATGAAAAATGCCATGTTTGAGAGGCAAGTGGAATTGCTAAGTCATGATAAACTAGCTCTCACTGAAAAATATGATTCATTGTCTTATTCTCATGATAATCTCTTGGATAGACATATCATGCTTAATGTTGCTCATGAGGTTATAATTGCGAACTTAAATTCATGTGAACCTCATTCTCGCACGTGTGCGCATTTGAATTGTATATCACCATGTGCTAACCCCTGTCACTTAAAAGAAAGCCAATCATTGATTGAGCAACAAGTTTTAGGGACACAAAAGAAATTGTGTGGGAACAAGAAGCTAAGACAACTAAGGAGAAGACGCATTGCTCAACTCTCTCAAGATATCCACGGGCGCGTGGTGAAGAAGCTTGAGAAAGGAACAACTGCAGCAAGTGTTAAGCTCCATAAGAAGAATGTTCCTAAAGATGAAGAAATCAACATGAGCTTGGAAAAAGGTAAAGATTCAATTAATCATGTTGTTTGCACTGACCTTTTCTCTATGTCATCCAAGAACAAAAAGAGAAAAGGGAAAAGGAGATGCTTTAAGTTCAACAAGTCAGGACACCTCATTGTGTCGTGTCCATACACCAACAAGGGTGAAGGGATAAGGAGATGCTTCGGATGCAATGACAAGAGTCACACGATCACTTCTTGTCCGCTAATGATGAACCAAGCATGTGTAGTCTCCAAGATGACTCTCAACAAGAAAAATGACAAACAGCAAGCGTCATGTCAGGGTAAGCGACGTTTTTGCTACAAGTGTGGTGAACAGGGTCATCTATCCAAGGTATGTAATAAAAGTGAGGTTCCTAAGCAAGTAAATTTGTCTCAATCTTATTCGCTTAGGAGACCCAAATCATACACTTGTGCTAGATCTATAACGAGATCACCTAGAACTAGCACAAAGACTATTTGGGTACCAAAGGCACATTTAGATGATCATTATGGACCCATCCCGAGATGGTACCAAACTGTGCTAACTAGATCATGCAGGTGCCTTGAGATGAATTGGAGACCATGGGAGAGCTTAATACGGTTAACTCAAACTCTATGCTTAAGCTGTTAATTGTTTTGGTGTTTATTCATTTACCCAAGGTTGAACTATTGTGAGACACTAATCCCATGTTCATCTCAAGTGAAATAAGTTCAATAGGTCCTTAATCATTATTGGTGCATCAAGCGAAGGACCTTGATGAGATTCTGTGACTTGCTCTCCATAGGGTGGTACCCTTGTATCTTAAGTACTTTGTTGATAATCAATCTTGCTCTTAAGACTGATCGGTGTGCTACCTGTCCTTGGAGTAGTTATGCTTCTTGATTGACTATGTTGAGTACCTTTCAATCAATGATTAATGATCGTAACCATGCGTGCTTAATCATGATTGTGGGCTTTAGAGGTTATGTCTTTTGAAACATTTAAATGGGCAGTTTTTCATTAGATATATCCACCATGATTAACTCTTGTTGTGTTCGTAAATAAACATGTATTCTGTTGTGAGTTATGATATAATGATTAACCTGTGTGCAAATATGACATATTGTTTAGTTTATGTTCACATGATTACTCTAGTCTGGTATTGTGTGAATACCAACTCCATGTTGTGTCTTTAATGCACTCTTTTGAGCTATAAGGTGCATGATCAAAAGGAGCCCTCAATTAGTGACAACTGGTGCTCTCATAGCAATTCAGGAAAAGGCAAAGGTATGGAGAATGGAACTATGCAATTTCATTGAATATCTTGAAGTTCCATTAATTGTGATCACAGCTATGGTTTTGCCTCTGAATTGGTAGTATCTTGGCTTAGGTGCTCCTTCTTTATAATGTTGATTCTTTTGGTGTATCTAAGGAACCTTCTTAATTATGATGTGCTTAGACATTGCGCTTTATATGCATGATCGTGTTGTTTTTCAATTGGTATATGTGGTGCAATGATTGTCAAGTATAAAGCATGTCTAGGTTGCTCGTAAAATGTTATACTTCTTGAGGCATGCATTGTTGGATTAAGTCAATCTTTCACTTGATATTCAAATTGGTATCTCTGTGTGATGAAAGTGATAGAGTATGCCTTGACCAAGGTATGTTGTGATCCCCTCTAGTTCTGAGGAAGCTAGAATGTGCAAAGTGCAAGTCATTCAAATACTTGATGCACAACTTGAGGGGGAGCACACATAACTTGTGTCTTTTGAGACTAATTGTTTCTTGAGCAATCTTGTACAGTCTCAAGGTGGAAAAGAGAAGATAAGCAAGAAATGGAGCAATCAGGACTGGGGTACCTCTATAAGTCAAGGAATTGGTATCTTAAGTCATGAGTAATTGCATATTTTTAGATTGCTCATGCTCTATAAAATTTGGTGATACTAGATGCTTATCCTTAAGTATCATGGAGCTATGATCTTGCAATTGATATCTTTCAATTGGTAGTCGTGATAGTTTGCTTCAATTGACATCTTTTGGTAATCACTAGAATAGAAGCTTCATCTTGTGCCACAATACTATAACTTGCTCTAAGCTTGGTGTCTTAGCAACAAGAAAAGGTTAGGATAAAGAATCAGGCACAAGTGTGGAGAAGCTCTCGAGAGATTAAATACTTTCAAGATGGGAAGTGCACTACAACATGGTAAAGGTACAAAAGGAAGTATTAATCTTTTTGCGTATATGTATCTTACTTAAATGTTGGTGGTGCATATGTTCAATAAGTAAGGGGGAGTTTTGATAGTGTGTTTTTCCTCCTAAAACACCCTGTTGTCCCTTGACATCATCCTATGTTCTTGCTTGAGTATGGTTTTTGGTGTTTGATGTCAAAGGGGGAGAATTTGTGCATTAAAGCTTATCTCAACCTGAGAGGAAAGCTTATCCTAAGGGGTGATGTGTTAGTTTGAGCATTGTTAGTGTGTTATTGATAAGTCTTATTATATGCTTCTTGCAGTATTATATGTGTCTTATTATATGCTTCTTGCAGTATTATATGTGTTACATCATAGTGTTTCCGCTGCTATGAATTAATTGACTTCTATAGTGTAATAGATAGTCATATGGTTAATGGTGCTTTAAGAGAATTAATTGGCTTCTATAGTGTAATAGATAGTCATGTGGTTAATGGTGCTTTAAGATTAAAGGTGCTTTAAGATTGCTTTAAATTGGTATCCTAGTTTAAATTGGTATCTTAATGGTGAATAGTGGTAGATTGATATTCCTGTGATATATCCACTCAAGTGAATGGTGTTTAACTCTGATTCTGTGCATTTGTGTGTTATACGCATCATGGTTTGATCCTTGACACAATGCATCCCACAGGTGCTAAGGTGTAGAAATGTTTCGATTTAGCCTAAGTATGTGCAGTTTGGCATTTTAGGCCAAAGCTAAGTTTTTAATGCAAGCACATATTTAGGGGGAGCATTCTACAATCTTAGAACTCAATTTGTGCTTTAAATTTCAATCTTATGTAAGCTTTAATTGTGTTGCCATCAATCACCAAAAAGGGGGAGATTGAAAGCTCTCTTGTGGGTTTTGGTGTTTGGATGACAACTCAATTAAAGGACTAACAAGTGTGCTAAGTGTTGAATAGGTGCTTAATGTAAAGCTAACAGGGTTCAACACAAGTGACCAAGTGTGATGGTCCAAGGACTAGATGATGATAGATAATGGGCATCACAAGTAAGATGGACATTGCAAAAGTGATACTCGGGTGCGTAGCTCGGAGACAACTGATCAAGCCAAGGACGGAGGCAAGAAGAGCTTCGAGGTACCAAGTGCACGGGAGAAGGTCAAGGAGGCTGAGGAACCCAAAGCCAAGGGTGAAGAAGAAGGCTTGCAAAGTCAAGGGTGATCGAGTTGAGAACAGCTACGGCACATCAAGGATCACTACATAAGGACGTGACTTACAACCAATTAGGTAACAGCTACAGTTATGTGGTGTAAGTCATAAGGCTCAAGATCAAGCTCTAAGAAGGAGATCAAGGTCACTAGAAGGAGAACAAGTGTCAAAACCAGAACTGAAAGCAGCCCAAAAGAGCTAAGTTCACCTTGATCTTTAGTTTGGGTTGTTCCTATGTTTGGAGATGTTCTATGTGACCTTTGCAGGATGTTGGAGCTAAGAAATGTCAATCTAGATCAAGTCAAACTAACTTGATGATTTATGAGTCCAACATCAAAGCTCAAGCATGTCAAATGCCATAGATATAAAAATCAAGAGAAGGTATGTTTCTAGACTTAGTACATTGGTTTTGTGTACTAATATACTTGTCTAAGTGTTAGAAACAGAAGAAAGAAGAAAAGGAAAGAGGTGCAAAATGCTTGGTTGTGTACAGCCAAGACTCAGCTCGGTTTGGCACACTGGACTGTCCGGTGGTGCACCGGACAGTGTCCGGTGCGCCAGGCTGAACTCCGGTGAACAGGCCGCTCTCGGGAGGAGTCTGGCGACGTACGGCTATAATTCACCGGACTGTCCGGTGGTGCACCGGACTGTCCGGTGAGCCAACAGTCGGCTTGAGCAACGGTCGGCCGCGCGATCCGCTCGTGACGCGTGGCCGAGCCAACGGTCAAATGGGGGCACCGGACTGTCCGGTGTGCACCGGACTGTGTCCGGTGCGCCAACGGCTCCAAGACTGCAACGGTCGACTGCGCCATTTTTGGAAGGAAATCGGGCACCGGACTGTCCGGTGCGCCACCCGACAGAAGGCAAGATTTGCCTTCCTGGATTGCTTCCAACGGCTCCTAGGCCCCTTGTGCCTATAAAAGGGGCCCCTAGGCGCCTCAAGCAATTCACAAGTGCAGCCAACAAGTGTAGACGTCACTCTGATCAATTCTCACTCTCCCTCTTGTGTGTATCTCTCTAGCTTGTGTAGAAGGCACAGCTATAAGCCTTTAGAGAGTGGAGAAGAGCTGCTAAGAGCTAGAGCAAGGTCTTGAGCGTATCGTTACTCTACCGAGGTGCTGTCGAGAAGTTTGTAAGCAGCCACGGTTTTGTTGTAACCTAACTCAATAGTGAAAGGCTCTATCTGTCATACTGACAGATCAGTGTTGAAATAGACTCCAAGCCTAGGTGTGGCTAACTCCAACGAGGACTAGGCAAGCATTTCAGGCTTGGCCGAACCTCGGGATAAATCCTTGCGTCTGTGTGCTCTATTCTATATTGTATCCTGACTCTCTGTCTTACTCGCCTTTATATCTGCACTTCAACACTTATCTGTGGTATAAGCTTTATTTGAAGTGCAGGACATTTTGAGACAGGATCTTCTATTCCGCTGCAACCTACTCGAAGGGTCTTCTCACTCCACTGCGTACTAAGTCTTCGAGTAGAGTAAGAATTTAAGTTTTAAAGTGATAAGTTTTATTCGCCTATTCATCCCCCCCCCTCTAGGCGACATCCAGATCCTGTTCCCGGGTCAAAGGGAACTTTCTGTGTTAGCACTTGGTAAACTCATTACCTTTCTAGCACAAGTTGCAATTTTGGGTTGCCTAGTTACATGTAAATTAATTGACAAGCTAGGAGTGGGATAGTTACCAATGGGATAATCCTTGCATTGATGTCCCTTCTTTCGGCATATGTAGCAAAGGCGATCTTCACGTCTTGAAGATTTCTTCTTTCCTTGTTTCTTGCTTGCTACATGGTTAGTTAATAATTTCTTTTCTATCACTATACCTTTTTGTTTTAAATAGGGACAAGACTTAATTAAGTGTCCCTTCTTTGAGCATTTAAAACAAAGTTTATCATCCTTGCTAATAATCAAGCCATTTTTAATATGAGGACATGACCTAATCGAGTGCCCCTTTTTAAAGCATTCACTACACTTTTTACTTCTCTTAGTGTGAAGTGTGGCTTGATCATTACCTTGGATGTTACCTTGTATGGAGGCATGGTTGAGGCCTTTGGAAGAGGTATTGATTTTCTTCTTTTGTTCCCTCCTCTTAGCAATCCTCAAGTCCTTGACATTTTCTTCAAAGGATTTAGGTAGTGTTTGGTTGAAGAGCCAAGTAGAACGGAACCGTTCTGTCCCAGTTTTGTTGCTGTTTGGTTACAAAGGAACTAGAACGGAATGGCTCCAATTAGTGAATATTCTCCTCAGATCCGGAACCATTCCGCTCCAAAAAATCAACCGGACGGAGCGGCTCCGTTCCCATCCCGCTCTCACAGTCACGCTCCGTTCCGTTCAGTCTGCAACCAAACAAAAAACAGAGCCGCTCCGTTCCAGATTACCAAACACAGAACAGAGCGGCTCCGTTCCTAGAATTAGGGATAGAATGGCTCCGTTCTACTTGGCTCCTCAACCAAACACTACCTTAGTGCATGCCACGGTTGTTCCCGTCTCAAGCTTCTTCACCATGTGATCACGGTTATCTTGAGAAGGTTGAGCAATGCACTTCCCTTTAAGTTGTGTCAAGCTCATTTTTAGCCTCTCATTTTCTTCTTTGAGCTTTTGATATGTATCATCTTTTGTTCCTGCAAATTTTAGCTCAAAGGAAGATTTGCTTGTCGACGGACAACAAGCATTAGCACATGGTAATGTAGTTTCAATTTGAATACATGTGCATGAGTGAGGTTGTTGGGATTTTAAGTTTTCTATTACAACCTCATGAGCAATATTTAATATGATATGATCATCCATAAGATTTTCATGAGAACATAGAAGCATATCATATTTTTCTTGAAAAGCTAGATCTTCAATTTTTAGCTTTTCCATTTGGTCCTTTAGCAAGGCATTCCTATTCACTAATTGAGCTATACAATGTAAAGAGTTATCTTGCTCAATTGAAATAGTTTCATACCTTTGGACCAAATCAACATGAGAGCACTTTAGCTCCTCATGTTCTTTAGTCAACTCGTCAAAGTATTGCATTTTCATAGAGAGAACATCTTCTAGCATTTGACGAGCTTCGCTTTGCTCTCTAGCTCTTTCTAGAAGTTTGAGCATGACCGCCTTATCTTCTAGGCTTAGATGAGCGTAGAGTTGCATGAAGCTTCGTTCATCCTCCTCGTCCTCATTCGTGCTTCCGCTATCATTTTCATCAGCCACACAACATATGTGGGAATCGAAATGGGAAGACAAACCTTTTGGAGAGGTGGCTTCATCGTTTGGTCTACATCGTTCATTTTCTTCTTCTTCCTTCAAAGAGTTAGTTTCACAAATACCAAAGGAAGTAGAAGCACAAAATGAACTATCATGTTTGGACTCATCAAATTTGATTTTAATTCTAGTCCAAATATCATGCGCATCATGAATAGATTCATCATAATTAATTATGAAGGCATGATAATCTTCTTTGCTAAGAGAATTACCTAAGATGTCAAAAGCAAGATAATTTAAGCGTAAACATCTTTGATCTTCCTCAGAAGTATTTCTACCATTATAACTGGAGGGTATGATACTCTTGTCTATAATTTGTTCTAATCGTGAATCTATGGTTCTAAAAGCATTTATCACACTAGTAGACCATGAATCATAATTAGAACAATCATCAAGTAAAATCTCAAGAGTTACCTCCTTGATTTTCTTCGGAGGTGTCTTCTTGTTCTTTTGGGATCTTCTTCGAGCCATCACTTCGAGTTGTTAGACTCAATATAAAGTGCCTAGCTCTGATACCAATTGAAAGTCGCCTAGAGGGGGGTGGATAGGCGAAACCTGAAAATTATAACTTTACACCCCAACTAGATCCCTTGATTAGTGGTTAGAACAAGATTCACAATTATCGGAGTATAAAACTAAAACCTTTGCGTGCAATGAGTATTGTTTTCAAAGAGTGCGGAATTTAATCAATAACAATACTATTAGAAATGTTAGTGGAGAATAATGCAAGAGGGCTTAGTTAAGAAGAAGATAAACACAAGTTCTTTCTTGCAAGGAGTTGCTTCTCTAAAAGAGAATTTACCTTGAAGCAACACAAAATAATATTAGCAAAGAGTAGCGCAAGGGAACTTAGAAAGAGAACAAACAAATCACAAGCAATAAATACACGAGACACGGGAGATTTGTTTTACCAAGGTTCGGCCCTCGAAGGCCTAGTCCCCATTTAGGAGTCCACTAAGGATGGGTCTCTTTCAACCCTTTCCCTCTCTCAACCGATCCCCAAGATCGGTGAGCTCTTCTTCTTCTCAAGGATCACTTAAGACCCCGCAAGGATCACCACACACTTAGGTGTCTCTTGCTAGCTTTACAAGCCTCCAAAACTTTGGAGGAAGTTCAATGGGAGTCAAAACTCCACGCACAAATGAACGCAAGATGTAGCACACACTTTCTCTCAATGAAACTCACAAGGCACTAGAGCTAAACTCACACGAGAGGCTTTCTTTTGCTTGCTCTCTCTTTTGTGGCACTTGTGTTGGTTGTAGTGGTCTAAATCTTGTGTATAGAATGGATCAATGAATAGAGTTGGTTGGGAGGACTTGGATATGTCAACTATATGACTTGGAATGTTGCTTGGGCTCCCACACCTTGAAGTGGCCGGTTGGGGTGGTATTTATAGCCACCAACCAAATTGTAGCCGTTGGAGAAGGCTGCTGGCGATGGGCGCACCGGACAGTCCGGTGCGCCACCGGACAAAGTCCGGTGCGCCGCCACGTCATCCTCCTGTTAGGGCTTGGAGCTAGTCGACTGTTTGAGGCTTTGTCCTTATGCGGCACCGGACAGTCCGGTGCCCCTCTGACCTTCTGCTCTGACATCAGAATTGCACTGTTCACTTTGCAGAGTCGACCGTTGCGCGCAGATAGCCGTTGCTCCGGTGGCACACCAGACAGTCCGGTGGCACACCGGATAGTCCGGTGAATTATAGCGGAGCTACGCCTGGGAAACCCGAAGCTGAAGAGTTTGAGGTCGATTCTCCCTGGTGCACCAGACACTGTCCGGTGGTGCACCGGACACTGTCCGGTGGCACACCGGACAGTCTAGTGCGCCAGACCAAGGCACACTTTGGTTCCCTTTTTGCTCCTTTCTTTTGAAGCCTAACTTGTTCTTTGTATTGGTTTGTGTTGAACCTTTGGCACCTTTAGAATGTATAATCTAGAGCAAACTAGTTAACCCAATAATTTGTGTTGGGCAATTCAACCACCAAAATCATTTAGGAAAAGGTGTAAGCCTATTTCCCTTTCACCTTCTTCACCATAACAGTGTTAGCTAGCCATTCGGGATATGTTACTTCTCTGATAACACCAGCACTGAGAAGTCTCTTTACTTCGTTCCGAGCACCTTCAGCTTTATCCTCAAACATCTTCCGAAGCCTTTGCTTCCTTGGCCTAAAAGATGGATCTACATTAAGCGAATGTTCAATGACATCTCTGTTGACACCACAAAGATCATTGGCTGTCCAAGCGAAGACATCTTTGTTGTTGAACAAAAATCTTAGCAGAGTCTTTTCTTGCTCATCAGATAGCAGAGATCCTAGCAGCACCCTTTGATCTGCTATATCTTCACATAAGAGCGTAGGCTTCGGCTGATCTGCCGAAGCAGCCTTCTCTCTTTTGTGCTTATACTGTTGACAAGCTTCGACTCCATCTATGTTATGGATCGTCTTTGAATCTGTCCAACTCCCTTTAGCCCTTCTGGCAGCTTCTTGACTTCCATGGACAGCAATGGGCCCTTGTTCCGAAAGTACCTTCATACACAAGTATGCTGGATGGAGTATAGCTTCGAAGACATTAAGCGTCCCTCGACCAATGATTGCATTGTATGGTGTTGGGGACTTGTTCTCAAATGCTATGAGTTAAGAACAAGGTAACACAAAATGTTAATGGTTTAAGACCTTTGTCCTTCAAAGCATTATCTCCCTGAGGATATAATGATCTTCAGACGAAGGTTATGAAGGACATACCTTCATCATCTCAGCATATATAATAATGAAAGTAGAGAAGCATATGAAACATGGGAAATAATATGAGCAATTATCTTGAATTGTAAAATTATTTATATTCTCATTATCTCATCATGTATAAACATTAATAATAATGGATTACATTTGTACCTTCGGCTTGATAGAAGGTATGAGTCCAAGAGTGACGTGCGACTGAACACCAGTCAGCGTGAACAGTACTAGGGTACTGTTCATCTATTTATAGGCACGGGATGTAGCCTGAACAAAATTACATTTGTGTCCTTGATAACTAATCATAACCGAAACACAAATTATCAAGGATTGAACGGTCTTTTACTCTTTAAGTCGGTGCTGCCCTTCATCTCAAGGCGTTGTCATGCTGAAGCTCCCTGGATTGTAGCTTTGGCTTGTACCTTCGTGTTGTGTCAGTTCGCATATCACACTGCCGAAGGTGTTTTTGCTTGGAGGACCTTCGGCGAAGAAGAAGGCCCCCAACATATGGGTACTCCATGTCGATAATGTCAAAAACAACTTGCTCATTTCTTGTATTGTGGATGTAACCGAAGGTAACTGACATTGTGATTTTGCCAAGTGCCACAATCTATCTTCCTCCGAAGCCACAAAGAGGGTGTGTATCATCATGAATCTTGTCTTCTGGTTCTTGCATCTGTCTGAAAGCCTTTGCAAATATGATGTCCGTTGCACTGCCTATGTCAACCAGAACATTATGGACTAGAAATCCCTTGATGACACAATATATCACCATGGCATCGTTGTGAGGATAATCTTTGAGCTGGAGATCCTCCTGGGAGAAGGTGATTGGGATGTGGGACCACATGGATCTGACGAAGGGTCCTTGCACCCCAACATGCTGCACTCTTCTCTGCGCTTCCTTCTTCTGCTTCTTGTTGGCTGGCTCTGAACTTGAACCGTCTGTGATTGGGAGCACCAGCTTCGTGACCGAAGGTGGTGCTGTAGCTTGGTTGTTGAATGAAGCCATCGTCTCAACAGTGGAAGTGAGTTCACCGGAGGTGGGCGACAATGTTGGGGACTTGTTCTCAAATGCTATGAGTTAAGAACAAGGCAACACAAATGTTAATGGTTAAAGACCTTCATCCCCCGAAGCATTATCTCCCTCAGGATATAATGATCTTCAGACGAAGGTCATGAAGGATATACCTTCATCATCTCAGTATGTAATAGAAAACAGGAGCATGAATCACATATAAAGAATACGAATAATCATCTTAAATCATTATCTTATTTGCATTCTTATTAAATAACCATGAATAAACATTAACGATATCGAATTACATTTGTACCTTCGACTTTACAGAAGGTAAGAATCCAAGTGTGACGTGCGAGTGAATACCAGTCAGCGTGAACAGTATGGGGTTTCTATTCACCTATTTATAGGCACGGGACGCAGCCCGGTCAAAATTACATTTATGTCCTTGATAACAAATTATAAACATGACACAAATTATCAGGGACTGAACGATCTTTTCTTCTTTAAGTCGGTATCGCCCTTCGTCTCAAGGTGTGTCATCATGCCGAAGCTCCCTGGGTTGTAGCTTCGGCATACATCTTCGTGTTACGTCTGCTTGCATATCGTCCTGCCGAAGGTGTTTTTGCTTAGAGGACCTTCGACGAAGAAGAAGGCCCCCAACATCGGCTATACACCAGGAGAATCTTTGTAAATGCTACGTAGTGAGACCTTGCCAACTCACCTTGGAAGTGTTTAAGGGTTTGATCGACCCGAGGCAAAAAAGGATCACGACTCGTGGGCAAAGTGTGTGAATCTGCAGAGGGTTAGAAACTGGTATATCAGTCATGCTCACGATTAAGAGCAGCCTTGGGATTCTCTTTGATTAGAGATACTCTGGATACATTTATGTTGATGGTTTAATGATGATGACTATACTTATGATTTCTGGTACTTTCCTCTCTAAGGAGGTGCTTTTGGGATATCAACTTGGGTTCTATGATAAAACTCAGCTTCTACTAATGATAAATATCTGACGAACTAAAAGCACTACTTTGAGCTTACCCCACATACAGCTAGTCCATTTCGGCCAAACGGGGCATTTGCTGAGTATATTTATGTGTACTCACCCTTGCTTAAATACCAAACACCAGATTGTCCACATTGCAACCACTGCCCAGGAGAAGACGAAGGTTATGCAGAGGACTTATAGGAGTTTCAGGACTTTGAGTAGTTCTAGACAAGATTAGCGGCAAACCCCTAGTCAGCTGCATGTGAAGGTCTTATCTTTATTATGTTTTGTTTAGCACTTTGATTTCTGTTTAAGTTAATGACTATGTGGATATTTCGGACATCATGATGTAATAAAGTAGTACTTCTTTACGCTATTATTTGAACACTATGTGATAATGTCCAGTTATGTAATCGCTGTGTACGTGAATTTCTGATCCTGGCACGTACATGGCTCACATTCGGTTTGCCTTCCAAAAGCTCAAACACATCTCCTCTTATCACAACAACATGACAACTCTTGTACTCCTGGGCTTTCCCTTTGCGACTATAAAAAGAGGAGTACAGTGTCTCCGAAGGGGGAGGGAGGAACGCAACACTTCACCACACACCACTCTCGATATTGGCACCAATCTCAATCATACTTAGAGACTTGGGACTAGCTCCATTTCTCAACTAGCTTGTATCCCCTATTATGAGTACATGTGTGTAAGATAATATAAGTCTCATCCCTCTCGTCGAAAGTAGGACCTTCTTTTGCTCGAACCCGGACAAATTAGCATAAATTCACTTGTTGGTTATGACCCTCGGATCAAAACACTTGACTAGTGAGACACTCCTTTATTCCAGAAAGGATAATCATATTTTCTACAAGACATTTTATGAACTTTAACCAACAATTATTCAAATTATATACAAGTTTAGGACAAAAAATTTACATCGATTAATTGGTATTAAAATTCCTCTAAGATGATATTGAGTCTAGCAAATGAGAATATATAAGGGAATCAAGGGTCAACATTTATTCTAATTGACCTTTCCCTGATCAAAATACGCTTACGCCTACCATTCAAGACTGGAAACAGACACGATAGCTGTTAACTAGGTGTTCAGCAAATAATCGAACCCAGGTTTTTTTTTTGCAACTAACCCATTAGCCTAGTGGATAAACGGGGCCTAATAATACAAGTGCATAATCAATCGCAAATAAATCATTAGATCCACGATACATTTCAGCTCCGGTAATGATACATACAACCGCCTACGAGTTACATCACCATCACAAGGATTATGAAGACTAACCCTCTTATGTTCTCAAAGTGACAGTTTATTGTGCCGACCTTGTATTTGAGTAGTCACAACTGGACAAGTAAAAATCTCTTGGTCAAATCGTTCAACACAAGTCACCAACTGTACATCTGGAATCTTACGCAAGCTTTACTGCTTTAGAAGATGTCAGCTAGTCGTGAATCCAGACGAAAAGGGTACTTCACTGCAACGAGAACAAATATCAAAAAAGATTAAACAAAATTTCAGAAGGAAATGTCACTTCAGTGCAACTGAGGTTGTTATACAAAACAAGCGCTGCCATAATACACATACATAAAGTACAAATACACGCATACAGGAAATACAAAGATCGTACAGCTCGCAACAAAAGCAACCTAGAAGACTAATTATGATAGTTTTAGTGTGTAGAAGGCAAATGACGTTTGCTGTTTGTTGCTGTAAAATTAATAAGACAAATGTGCAATAAATAAATACCTGTCATAAGAACAGGATTGACTTAAAGATAGGAGGCAAAGGTTCAAGAAAGGAGCAAAGGCCATCTCCAGTAGATCCTCTATCTCATCCTCTATTTTCAAACTTCAGCAAACAGTGTTATCTACAGTTCCCCGTCCCCTATTTTACCCTATCCACTGAAGACAGCCTAAGTCAATAAGATCTGGAGTGAAGCTTTGAGATCACTCAACAAGAAACCTAGGGATAGCACAAGTTAAAGTACAGTTTGGACCATGTATCTCCGGTACTCCTTATCTAGAGTTCATTAATCAAGTTCACCATGAACTAAATGCCACCAAGACATTAGACAATATTAGCAGGGCAGTAGATGCCATCCATGCATGCACTCATATGTACATTTCCTGACAAATTGGAGCACATACCATAGCATTCTGCCAGGAGTACAGCTGAATTCAGACCAAAACTTATCATGCACGCTTATCCTCCGGAAAGATATGCTTGTTTACCATATCCCCAGTTCCTTTCACTGCACTGCTTACTAGAGAGAGCCCTTCCTCATCAGCTCCCTCACCTGCATCCTCTGAATAGGCAAACCTGCACATGACAGGAACAATGAAAACTGAAAACCTAAGTTGGAATCACGGAAAGACACAGCTAAAAAATCCATAATGTGTCAGAAATTGGCATGCTTAACTGAAATTAATTCTCAACATGAAATATACATCTCCGAAGATTAAATGGATTAATATATAGTTGAACAGGGAACATCTTCAAGGATCATAGAAGTTGCTTTACAGCAAAGTTCATTATGAATATCATAAAGAATATGATTGTAAATCTGTTTCAGAATATATGCTTGTGCTATTGCTAAAAGCAACCACCTGCAGTAAGCAAATAAGCCTTCTTCACAGGATATAATATAAATCGATGACAATGACAACTTATATGATGAGATAAAGTACCACACAATTGACATCACATTGTTTACAGGAAGGGAAGCCAACTCAAATGAACAATCTAACTCAAATGAGAAAAATGAAATTCATAGTCGAAAGTTTACCCTCTTGGATTGCAAGATGGTGACCAAAGGATGCATATGATCACGAGGAGGGCATATGAAAGGACATTCCAAAAGGAGGGGATAATCCAAGCCCGTTGCCAAAGTTCACTCAATGGGTCAGTTGCATTGAAATATAGCTGATTCAACACAAAGCCAGACCACAGTCAATATGAATTGCAGAAAAAAAGGTACTGTTTTATTTTTTTCTTCTCTCAAACATTTATCAAGTTGATCTATGGTCACAATGGCTAAAATAAAGTGTCTATGGATATAGAAGAGGGGAAATGACATAGAACTTGGCTCGTGCTCCTACACCCATTCCCACAAGGCAATTGCTTTCTAGTGGCTTTAAGGTATCTACATTACATGGACCACATAAATGAACTTTAGAGTTGATAAAAGATACCTCATAGCCAATCCAAGCGATTGAGATAAGCACTGACACAGCCAGAGAATTTGTAAACTTCCGATATAATTCAAGTTTTGCCATGCTTCTCCGCAGCTGTAGTAAATTAAAACCAGATGAGCACGGAGTATATGACAGGGGGAAAGGTCATTTTGCTAAGATATATGTAACACCCTAAATCTCGTTTTGAGAATATAGTAAAAATTTTCAAAGATCTTGCATTAGAATTTTTCTTTTTCTCTCTCTTTAGAACTCTCATAACATTTGAAGACTCATCTCCCTATTTAAAAGCATTTGCTTAAGTGAATAGAATAATAAATAGATCCATATTTGGCACTCATGATGGAGTTTTAATTGTATGTGCATTTAAAATAATAATAAAATATAATAGTGGAATTGAGAATTTGAAGTTAATCCAAAGTTGCACATTAGGGTTTTGGAAATATTATGTAGAAGTGAAAGAGAGAAGATATATATATATATATAATATAAAGGAAATTTATATATTTCCAAAAGTTATACTTTTTATTTCACAATATAAATTGAGGATAAACTGGCACAAGATTTGAATTTAAAATCTGAATTTAAAATGGAATTTGGAAACTAAAAGAAGAAAGGAAAAATAAAAAGAAAAAGATAAAAGCTTACCTGGGCCTCGTACCTGGAATTCGGCCCACACCAGGAAATCCTCCCGCGGCCCACTCAATCCCATGCCCTGCGCAGCCGCACAGCCCTGACCCGCGGACCCCACTGGTCAGCCGCCTTCCGCGCCCTGGTCGTGACCGGGGTTACGCTGCACCGTGGGACCGACTCGTCATCACTAGAATGTGGGACCCCGTGGTCAGGCGTCTTCAACAAACTCCTCCATTCACGGGTAACGGCTGCCGCGTGATCTCCGGCCAGCTGGCTCGCCGACCCTCCCTCGGGCTTCGCCCTCGACCTGGGATAAGAACCCCCCCCCTAAGTGCCTCCCTGTGCCTCCAGTACTCCGTGGTGACTTCGTAAACCCCACCGCTGCGGAGAGGGAGAGAGTTGAAGGAAGAAATTGCCGCCGCCGGTGAACTCCTTCGGTGCGGGTGGACTTGCCTCGGCGAGTGGCCGAGTGGGGTCGTAATCGTCCTGGGGATCCGTCCGCGCCTGCAATCGGTGTCGCGGGTCGGTGTGGGGCGCGAATTGCTCGCCGCCGCGTCAACGGCGGGTGTATTTCCGCGTCGCTCCGTGGACTATCCTCGATTCGTCGCCCCTGCCGGTGAGATTCACGTCCTCCATTCCCTTCCCCCTCCATTGAACATGTTCCGTCAGGCCGAATGCGTAGTTACCCAAAGTCGTGCCCGGAATTGGTCGTCGGACACGGGTTTCCGCCGTGCGCCGTAGGCCGGGCTCTACACTCGACGTCGGCCGAAAGTAGTGGTAGCAGTGGGTTCGGAGAGTCGCCAATTACGCGTAGGTCGTGTGAATCGGGTTATGGTGTCCGTTTGGGCCGGATTGCGCGATCGCCGGTGAGGGCGCCGCCGTGTGGGTGGTATACGCCGCCGTCGCGAGGTAGGAGGTGAGGTGAGTGTCCGGGCGCCGTTGGATCGCGCACGAGCGATCGGGATTAGACCTGGGGATACCGATTCGGACACGTTCGATCTGAGCCGTAGGTTCGGGATCGTGGGGATCGGGTTAGATTTAGGTTGCTGTTGATCGCGGCCGTCGATCTGTAGATTTGCGGTCGTGATCACGTACCGTTTCGCGGGGTCACTGGTTTAATCGGGTGCGTCCAAGTTTGATCGTGCGGCTGAGATCAACAGATACCCCTTCGCGTGGCACATTGTCTAAAGAGACCCTATGAAATTTTGAAATCAACCCGCCGTCCCGTTCTGCTGTGCACTGAGTCTTGGGACTTCTTGCACCGAACCCCCTGCACTTCTCTGTAATAATGTGCCCAGTCCAGAGATTTATAAAACTCAGTAAAAGTGATTGGAAAATGATCTTTAATATGAAAATAAATACTAGAAACTTGTATAATTGAAATTAAATTCATTTTAACTCCAAATTAATTAATTCCAGTGGCATTAATTTTGTTTTAATATTGTTTATCACTTAGTAAATTTGTCTAGTCATAAAACTTGAACTAAAATTATTCACATGAGTTATGCTATTCCAAGTACTTGATAACTTCAGAAATTCATAACTTAAAATCTATAGCTCCAAAATTAATAATTCTTTTTCCTGTGATCTTATTTTAATATGTAGATTATTAATATGTATTTTGGCATACATGTTTGGTGTAATGTTAAATTTGCCTATACCATGTATGTCTGTGTTGCTACGTTTAGCAGTGAGGACACGTGTCATCTGAAGATCATTCTGGTACCTGGATTCTCAAGGCCCAGGCAAGTTGTGCCCTTGATCACTTCTTTTCACCTACTCATGTTCTAATTAATCATAATGATCTGCATAGGTTAATTTTGATGGGACCCAATAGGTTACCCTAGTTTGTCTATCTTTATACCTTGTTTACCACTGAACTTTCTGGGTAGTACTTGCTAGTGCTATATGTGGTTTTGGGTATGAAGATTACACTATTCATGATTATACTTTTGTTATCAATTGTTATTTATGGTTCATGTTAAGATCATTATGTTAATTGGAACATGGAGAACCACCCGGGAAAACAGTGCTACCACAAGGGTGGAATGGGACGCCCTTGGCCGATTAATTAGGAAAGCTAGTGGATGACTACCTTACCCGAAAGGGGCAAGGGCAGTAGGGGAGTGGTCAGTGTAGGGAGGCCCTCGGGAGGATTTTGCTGCGATGGCGGTCCTGCAAGGGATTCCTGTACTGGAACTTCCTATAAACTGTAGCGGGTTTTCTGAAGCTAGTGGAACTTTGTAAAGGCCTCGTAGTGGTACCCTGCCTCGCTTCCTAGGTAGAGGTGTATGGAGTCTGATCAACTCCGTGGCAAATGGGTAACACGACTTGTGGGTAAAGATGCGCAACCTCTGCAGAGTGTAAAACTGGTATACTAGCCGTGCTCACGGTCATGAGCAGCTCGGACACTCACATGATTAAATTATGGAACTTAAACTCAATTTGTCATATGCATTGCATCGCAGGTGATGTTGTTACTTTTGTTCTACTACTTAATTGGGCTGGTATTTACTTATACTTAGTAATTGCTAATAAAATTTTGACCAACTTTAAAAGCAATGCTCAGCTCTAACCATCTTCTTTGGTAAGCCTTACACTTCACGTGGACTCCCACCTTTGGCGAGTTCATGCACATTATTCCCCACAACTTGTTGAGCGATGAACGTATGTGAGCTCACTCTTGCTGTCTCACACACCCCACAGGTCAAGAACAGGTACCACCGGATGAGGGCATGGAGGATGCCGTGATGTGTTCGTGAGAGGTCTAGGCCGTCGTCTCCCAGTCAACTTTGGGTTGCTGGACCGTTGTCTCCTTATAATGTAATTATTTATAGAACTCCTGTTATATATAAAGATGTGACATTCGATCCTGTGCCATGATTCATCATATGTGTGAGACTTGGTCCCAGCACACCTGGACTAGAAATCCCTTGATGACACAATATATCACCATGGCATCGTTGTGAGGATAATCTTTGAGCTGGAGATCCTCCTGGGAGAAGGTGATTGGGATGTGGGACCACATGGATCTGACGAAGGGTCCTTGCACCCCAACATGCTGCACTCTTCTCTGCGCTTCCTTCTTCTGCTTCTTGTTGGCTGGCTCTGAACTTGAACCGTCTGTGATTGGGAGCACCAGCTTCGTGACCGAAGGTGGTGCTGTAGCTTGGTTGTTGAATGAAGCCATCGTCTCAACAGTGGAAGTGAGTTCACCGGAGGTGGGCGCCAATGTTGGGGACTTGTTCTCAAATGCTATGAGTTAAGAACAAGGCAACACAAATGTTAATGGTTAAAGACCTTCATCCCCCGAAGCATTATCTCCCTCAGGATATAATGATCTTCAGACGAAGGTCATGAAGGATATACCTTCATCATCTCAGTATGTAATAGAAAACAGGAGCATGAATCACATATAAAGAATACGAATAATCATCTTAAATCATTATCTTATTTGCATTCTTATTAAATAACCATGAATAAACATTAACGATATCGAATTACATTTGTACCTTCGACTTTACAGAAGGTAAGAATCCAAGTGTGACGTGCGAGTGAATACCAGTCAGCGTGAACAGTACGGGGTTTCTATTCACCTATTTATAGGCACGGGACGCAGCCCGGTCAAAATTACATTTATGTCCTTGATAACAAATTATAAACATGACACAAATTATCAGGGACTGAACGATCTTTTCTTCTTTAAGTCGGTATCGCCCTTCGTCTCAAGGTGTGTCATCATGCCGAAGCTCCCTGGGTTGTAGCTTCGGCATACATCTTCGTGTTACGTCTGCTTGCATATCGTCCTGCCGAAGGTGTTTTTGCTTAGAGGACCTTCGACGAAGAAGAAGGCCCCCAACATCGGCTATACACCAGGAGAATCTTTGTAAATGCTACGTAGTGAGACCTTGCCAACTCACCTTGGAAGTGTTTAAGGGTTTGATCGACCCGAGGCAAAAAAGGATCACGACTCGTGGGCAAAGTGTGTGAATCTGCAGAGGGTTAGAAACTGGTATATCAGTCATGCTCACGATTAAGAGCAGCCTTGGGATTCTCTTTGATTAGAGATACTCTGGATACATTTATGTTGATGGTTTAATGATGATGACTATACTTATGATTTCTGGTACTTTCCTCTCTAAGGAGGTGCTTTTGGGATATCAACTTGGGTTCTATGATAAAACTCAGCTTCTACTAATGATAAATATCTGACGAACTAAAAGCACTACTTTGAGCTTACCCCACATACAGCTAGTCCATTTCGGCCAAACGGGGCATTTGCTGAGTATATTTATGTGTACTCACCCTTGCTTAAATACCAAACACCAGATTGTCCACATTGCAACCACTGCCCAGGAGAAGACGAAGGTTATGCAGAGGACTTATAGGAGTTTCAGGACTTTGAGTAGTTCTAGACAAGATTAGCGGCAAACCCCTAGTCAGCTGCATGTGAAGGTCTTATCTTTATTATGTTTTGTTTAGCACTTTGATTTCTGTTTAAGTTAATGACTATGTGGATATTTCGGACATCATGATGTAATAAAGTAGTACTTCTTTACGCTATTATTTGAACACTATGTGATAATGTCCAGTTATGTAATCGCTGTGTACGTGAATTTCTGATCCTGGCACGTACATGGCTCACATTCGGTTTGCCTTCCAAAAGCTCAAACACATCTCCTCTTATCACAACAACATGACAACTCTTGTACTCCTGGGCTTTCCCTTTGCGACTATAAAAAGAGGAGTACAGTGTCTCCGAAGGGGGAGGGAGGAACGCAACACTTCACCACACACCACTCTCGATATTGGCACCAATCTCAATCATACTTAGAGACTTGGGACTAGCTCCATTTCTCAACTAGCTTGTATCCCCTATTATGAGTACATGTGTGTAAGATAATATAAGTCTCATCCCTCTCGTCGAAAGTAGGACCTTCTTTTGCTCGAACCCGGACAAATTAGCATAAATTCACTTGTTGGTTATGACCCTCGGATCAAAACACTTGACTAGTGAGACACTCCTTTATTCCAGAAAGGATAATCATATTTTCTACAAGACATTTTATGAACTTTAACCAACAATTATTCAAATTATATACAAGTTTAGGACAAAAAATTTACATCGATTAATTGGTATTAAAATTCCTCTAAGATGATATTGAGTCTAGCAAATGAGAATATATAAGGGAATCAAGGGTCAACATTTATTCTAATTGACCTTTCCCTGATCAAAATACGCTTACGCCTACCATTCAAGACTGGAAACAGACACGATAGCTGTTAACTAGGTGTTCAGCAAATAATCGAACCCAGGTTTTTTTTTTGCAACTAACCCATTAGCCTAGTGGATAAACGGGGCCTAATAATACAAGTGCATAATCAATCGCAAATAAATCATTAGATCCACGATACATTTCAGCTCCGGTAATGATACATACAACCGCCTACGAGTTACATCACCATCACAAGGATTATGAAGACTAACCCTCTTATGTTCTCAAAGTGACAGTTTATTGTGCCGACCTTGTATTTGAGTAGTCACAACTGGACAAGTAAAAATCTCTTGGTCAAATCGTTCAACACAAGTCACCAACTGTACATCTGGAATCTTACGCAAGCTTTACTGCTTTAGAAGATGTCAGCTAGTCGTGAATCCAGACGAAAAGGGTACTTCACTGCAATGAGAACAAATATCAAAAAAGATTAAACAAAATTTCAGAAGGAAATGTCACTTCAGTGCAACTGAGGTTGTTATACAAAACAAGCGCTGCCATAATACACATACATAAAGTACAAATACACGCATACAGGAAATACAAAGATCGTACAGCTCGCAACAAAAGCAACCTAGAAGACTAATTATGATAGTTTTAGTGTGTAGAAGGCAAATGACGTTTGCTGTTTGTTGCTGTAAAATTAATAAGACAAATGTGCAATAAATAAATACCTGTCATAAGAACAGGATTGACTTAAAGATAGGAGGCAAAGGTTCAAGAAAGGAGCAAAGGCCATCTCCAGTAGATCCTCTATCTCATCCTCTATTTTCAAACTTCAGCAAATAGTGTTATCTACAGTTCCCCGTCCCCTATTTTACCCTATCCACTGAAGACAGCCTAAGCCAATAAGATCTGGAGTGAAGCTTTGAGATCACTCAACAAGAAACCTAGGGATAGCACAAGTTAAAGTACAGTTTGGACCATGTATCTCCGGTACTCCTTATCTAGAGTTCATTAATCAAGTTCACCATGAACTAAATGCCACCAAGACATTAGACAATATTAGCAGGGCAGTAGATGCCATCCATGCATGCACTCATATGTACATTTCCTGACAAATTGGAGCACATACCATAGCATTCTGCCAGGAGTACAGCTGAATTCAGACCAAAACTTATCATGCACGCTTATCCTCCGGAAAGATATGCTTGTTTACCATATCCCCAGTTCCTTTCACTGCACTGCCTACTAGAGAGAGCCCTTCCTCATCAGCTCCCTCACCTGCATCCTCTGAATAGGCAAACCTGCACATGACAGGAACAATGAAAACTGAAAACCTAAGTTGGAATCACGGAAAGACACAGCTAAAAAATCCATAATGTGTCAGGAATTGGCATGCTTAACTGAAATTAATTCTCAACATGAAATATACATCTCCGAAGATTAAATGGATTAATATATAGTTGAACAGGGAACATCTTCAAGGATCATAGAAGTTGCTTTACAGCAAAGTTCATTATGAATATCATAAAGAATATGATTGTAAATCTGTTTCAGAATATATGCTTGTGCTATTGCTAAAAGCAACCACCTGCAGTAAGCAAATAAGCCTTCTTCACAGGATATAATATAAATCGATGACAATGACAACTTATATGATGAGATAAAGTACCACACAATTGACGTCACATTGTTTACAGGAAGGGAAGCCAACTCAAATGAACAATCTAACTCAAATGAGAAAAATGAAATTCATAGTCGAAAGTTTACCCTGTTGGATTGCAAGATGGTGACCAAAGGATGCATATGATCACGAGGAGGGCATATGAAAGGACATTCCAAAAGGATGGGATAATCCAAGCCCGTTGCCAATGTTCACTCAATGGGTCAGTTGCATTGAAATATAGCTGATTCAACACAAAGCCAGACCACAGTCAATATGAATTGCAGAAAAAAGGTACTGTTTTATTTTTTTCTTCTCTCAAACATTTATCAAGTTGATCTATGGTCACAATGGCTAAAATAAAGTGTCTATGGATATAGAAGAGGGGAAATGACATAGAACTTGGCTCGTGCTCCTACACCCATTCCCACGAGGCAATTGCTTTCTAGTGGCTTTAAGGTATCTACATTACATGGACCACATAAATGAACTTTAGAGTTGATAAAAGATACCTCATAGCCAATCCAAGCGATTGAGATAAGCACTGACACAGCCAGAGAATTTGTAAACTTCCGATATAATTCAAGTTTTGCCATGCTTCTCCGCAGCTGTAGTAAATTAAAACCAGATGAGCACGGAGTATATGACAGGGGGAAAGGTCATTTTGCTAAGATATAGGCACAAAAGCAAGGCTACTTTGTAACAGTGAACATGTAAAATACATGACAGCCGCATTCATAATTTAGCAATAGGAGATTAATATAACATGTAACTAGTTAAGGATTGCAAACATGTAAGCGAATGCACTATGAACCAGTGCTAGAATCAACCATACATGACCATACTTCATAGTAACAGGCTGCATGGTGCATAACCTAGCTAAGATTATGTTTGAATGCACTAGAGCTAATAGTTAGCTGCTAAAATTAGCTGAAGACATCCAAACAGTCTAGCTAATAGTTGGCTAGATATTTGTTAGCTAGCTAATTCCACTACCAATTTTTTAGCCAACAAACTTATTGGAATAATGGAAACCCTAACCCTAACAGGGGTTGGGTGGTGTATTAATAGACTTGAGTACTGGGCCGGGCCCATTACAGAGGGGCGAGACAGTAATTACATAGGGAACAACCCCAAACCCTAAACGGGTATTCTAACACCCCCCCGCAGTCACAACTCTATCCTGTACAGATGTTGAGACTGGAGCGAAAGTCTAAAAATACACTCGATGGTAACCCCTTGGTGAAGATGTCAGCGAATTGCAGCGTGGTGGGGACGCTGAGAACCCGAACGTCACCAGCAGCGACACGCTCGCGGACGAAGTGCAGGTCAATCTCCACGTGCTTCGTGCGCTGATGCTGCACGGGATTGGTGGAGAGGTAGACCGCGCTGACGTTGTCGCAGTAGACGAGGGTGGCGCGCTGAAGGGGACTGTGGAGCTCGTGGAGGAGTTGTCGCAGCCAGGAGGCCTCTGCCACGCCGTTGGCCACGGCGCGGTACTCGGCCTCAGCGCTGGAGCGAGAGACGACGGGCTGCCGTTTGGCGGCCCAAGAGACGAGGTTGGCGCCCAGGAACACGGCGTAACCGGAGGTGGACCGGCGCGTGTCGGGACAGCCAGCCCAGTCAGCATCGGTGTAGACCACAAGCTCCGACGTCGGGGATGGTCGGAGTAGGAGGCCGTAGTCGAGGGAGCCGCGGAGGTAGCGCAGAATCCGCTTGAGAGCGGTGAGATGGGGCTCCCGCGGAGTGTGCATATGCAGGCATACCTGTTGGACGGCGTAAGCGATGTCGGGCCTGGAGAAGGTGAGGTACTGGAGCGCGCCGGTGAGGCTCCGGTAAGACGTCGCATCGGCGACCGGAGGCCCGTCGTCCTCAGAGAGCTTCGCCTGGGTGTCGACAGGCGTGGAGCAAGGCTTGCAGTCAGACATGCCAGCCCGCTCCAGGATGTCGATGGCGTACTGGCGCTGGTGGAGGAAGAGACCCTGGGGCCGACGCTCGGCGGTGATGCCGAGGAAGTGGTGAAGGGGCCCCAGGTCCTTCATGGCGAATTCCCGCTGAAGGGCGACGATCGTGCGATGAAGGAGGTCGGCGGTGGATGCCATGAGCACAATGTCGTCGACGTAGAGCAGGAGGTAGACGGTGTCGTCGCCGCGCCGGTAGATGAACAGGGACGTGTCCGACTTGGCCTCGACGAAGCCGATGGAGGCCAGGTAGGAGGCGAAGCGACTGTACCAAGCCCGTGGCGCCTGCTTGAGGCCATACAGGGACCGATTCAGCCGGCAGACCAAATCCGGACGGTCAGCGTCGACGAAACCGGTGGGCTGGCTGCAGTAGACAGTCTCTGTCAGAGTGCCATGGAGGAAGGCATTCTTGACGTCGAGCTGGTGGATCGCCCAGTCGCGAGAGAGGGCGAGGGAGAGGACGGCGCGAACAGTGGCGAACTTGACGACGGGGCTGAATGTCTCGTCGTAGTCCACTCCGGGGCGCTGGGTGAAGCCCCGAAGGACCCAACGGGCCTTGTAGCGGTCGAGGGAGCCGTCCGAGGTCAGCTTGTGGCGAAATAGCCACTTGCCGGTGACCACGTTGGTGCCTGGTGGACGCGGCACCAGGTCCCAGGTGTGGTTGGCCAAGAGGGCCGCGTACTCCTCCTCCATAGCACGACGCCAATGTGGGTCGGCGAGGGCAGCGCGAACGGAGGAGGGCACAGGGGATGCGTCCGGAGGAGTGCAGGTCGTATCCGCTGCCAGGATCAGCCGGTCGACGGGGCGAAGAACGCCAGCGGCGCGCCGAGTCACCATCGGGTGGACGTGCCCGGGGTCGCGGTGGATGGCAACCGGGTGGTACACTGACGACTCGGAGCGGGCTACCGGAACGCCGGGAGCGGCGGGTATGGCCGGCTCGCGGCGGTGATAGACGACGGCGGGGGTCGGCAAAGCGGGCCGTGCTCGTCGAGGGGCCCGAGTCAGCAGGCGCCGAGGTGGTGGCGTGGCTGCGACGGTGGTAGACGAGCGCGGGGTCGACGAAGCGAGTCGGGGTCGACGGGGCCGCGCGTGGCGCAGGCGTGGTCGTCGAGGCCGCGCGTGGCGCAGGCGGGGTCGTCGGGGCCGCGCGTGGCGCAGGCGTGATCGACGGGGCCGCATGTGGCGCAGGCGGGGTCGTCGGGGCCGCGCGTGGCGCAGGCGTGGTCATCGAGGCCGCGCGTGGCGCAGGCGGGGTCGTCAGGGCCGCGCGTGGCGCAGGCGTGATCGACGGGGCCGCGTGTGGCGCAGTCGGGGTGATCGACGGGGCCGCACGTGGCGCAGGCGTGATCGACGGGGCCGCGCGTGGCACGGGAATGGGCGCGAGGCGGGGCGCCGGGGGTGGCGGGGGAACCGGATCAGACTCGAGGAGTGAGTCTAGATCGGTGGGTGGGGTGGAGCCTGCAAGGGGAAACACATCTTCGTCGAAGACAACGTGACGAGAGATGATGATGCGGTGGGAGGTGAGGTCTAGGCACCGATACCCCTTGTGGTCAGGGGAGTAGCCGAGGAAGAGGCAGCGAGTGGAGCAAGGAGAAAGCTTGTTAGGGGCGGTAGCGGAAATGTTAGGGTAGCAGGCACAGCCGAACACGCGCAGGTGGTCGTAGGAAGGGGCTGTGCCGTACAGGGCGAAGTGAGGTGTAGGGTGGCTCACCGCCTTCGAGGGAAGACGGTTGAGAAGATGTGTGGCGGTATGAAGGGCCTCTGCCCAGTAGGTGGCAGGGAGAGACGCTTGAAAGAGAAGGCAGCGGATCATGTTGGTGGTGGTGCGAATCATGCGCTCGGCCCGGCCGTTCTGAGCAGAGGTGTAGGGACACGAGAGACGCAACTGGACGCCGTGAGTGAGGAAGAAAGAGCGGGAGGCGTTGTTGTCGAACTCGCGGCCATTGTCGCACTGCAGGGCACGGACCGGGCGCCGGAACTGGGTGGATACCCAGGCGAAGAAGTGAGTGAGGGTGGTAAACGTATCGGACTTCAGCCGAAGGGGGAAAGTCCAAAGGAAATGGGAGTAGTCATCCAGAATGACCAGGTAGTATTTGTAGCCGGAGAGGCTAAGGACAGGAGATGTCCAGAGATCACAGTGGACAAGATCGAAGGCCTGAACAGCCCTGGACGTGGAAGTGGAAAAAGGAAGACGGGAGTGACGGCCGAGCTGACAAGCATGACAGAGGCGCTCAGACGAGCCCCGAGTGTATGAGATGTCGGAGTGGCCGGAAAGTTGGGACATGACGTCAGGTCCAGGGTGCCAGAGGCGGTGGTGCCAAATGGCGGGGGAGGTGGTGGTAGTAGCAAGAGCATGTGATGTGGTGGTAGTAGTAAGTATAGGAGATGAGGCTACTCTGGTGTGGGGAGTGGAGGGCAAGTGAAGAGAATAGAGGGGGCCGGAGCTGTTACAGCGAGCGAGCACAGCATGTGTGGGAAGGTGGCGTATGGTGAGGCCCCAGGGGTCGAACTCCATAGAGCACTGGTTGTCACTAGTGAAGCGACGAACCGAGAGAAGAGGATGAGTCAGTCCGGGAGCAACAAGGACGTCGTTAAGGCAGAATGGTCCTGGAAGAACCGATGTACCTACTGAGGTGACCGGGAGGGTGGAACCGTTGCCGACGACGATGGAGGTAGGATGTGAGGGGTGGGGTGGATGGGAGTGGAGTAACGAATTAGTGGTGGGGGTAGTGTGGAAGGAGGCCCCGGAATCAACCACCCAATCGGTGGTGGGTCGGGGAGGTGGAAGTGGCGAAGGTATGGTGTGAGCGGAGAGGGCCAAAGAGGGTGCCCCGACAGAGGCACTAGGAGGGGAGGGAGATGACACGGGCTCAACCGCTAGGGAGGCGATCGCAGCACGTGGGAAGACAAGCGGTCCAGGCACGTGACGGCCCGCCTGAGGGTGGACCTCGACGCAGTCCCGAAGAATAGGGTTCCAGACTGGATCGAAGGACACGAACATGCCCCGGATGAGCTGGCCATCGTGGAGGAGGACACGCACAGTCACGAGAGCGACAGACGAGGTAAAGCTCATGGTGACCGGTGCAGGAGGGTCGAGGCACTGCTGGAGCCGGGCGCGGTCAGCCGGCACAGGGAGGCGCGGGCTGGACAGCCGGGCGCGGAACAGCAGGGGCACGGGTCCTCCGGGCAGGTGCTCCTGGACGGCGCGAACAGAGGGCGGCGTTCAAGCTGAACGACGGCGAGCTGAACCGGACCCCGGTGGTTGGGGACGCGGCTGCGAGCGGTGCTGGCGCGTGCTTCTTCTTCGTCGGCGTCGGGCACGGGCGCCGCGAGGACGGGCGCCGGGGGAGGAGGGGACGACGACGGCGCGAGGGCGAGCGTCGGCGCGCCTGGGTCGAGGCACCAGCCGGCCTTGGGGGGTTGGTCGCGGGGCAGTGAGCGGCGCCGGGCGCGGCTGCTGCACCTGGCGGCGCGTCGGGCAGGGCGCCTGGCGCGCGGTGCTCGAGCGCGACGGGTGCGCGGGGTAGGGGGCGCTGGGCGCAGGCGAGCGGCAGCTCCAGGAGCGGCGGCTCGGGCTCAACGTTGGGGGCGCGGCTCCGGCAGCCCTGGCGGCGCTCGGCGGTGGGAAAGGAGAGCCGGCGGCTGGGAGGAGAGTGCCGAGGTCGCGGCCGGAGCGCGAGGAGCCGGTAGAAGGTGCGGCCGGGGCTGTTCGCCAGAGAGGGGCGGAGCTAGGGGCGGCGGCGGTGGACCTGCAACAGCACGTCGTGCTCGCGGCGCGTCCTCGCTGCTAGGGGTGGTGACGGGTCAGCGACGGGGGCCCGTCGGGAAGACGGCACGCGCGCGGTGGAGCGGCGGCGCGCGGTCGGAGGAGGGCCGAGGGCACGCGCGGAGAGCTCTGGCGGCGCGCTGGGGGAGGAGAGGGAGCAGGGCGGGTCGCCGGCGGCTGGGAGGAGGTGGCGGCCGGTGGCTGGGAAGGTTGGAGCACCGGCGGCTGGGAGGATTGGAGGGAGGTGGCGGCTGTGGGGGGAGGGAGGAAAGAAAAGAAACTGGCTCTGATACCATATTGGAATAATGGAAACCCTAACCCTAACAGGGGTTGGGTGGTGTATTAATAGACTTGAGTACTGGGCCGGGCCCATTACAGAGGGGCGAGACAGTAATTACATAGGGAACAACCCCAAACCCTAAACGGGTATTCTAACAAAACTATTAGCTCTAGTGCATTCAAAAAACCCCCTAAATAGAAAAGGAAACATATTCTGGGATTAGTTAGGCCAGGACGTGGTTACCTGCAGCTTCTCCAAAGTTCTAGAGAGGGATGAAAATATCCAGATGATAAAGGTAGCATCAAGTACAGCAACAGGCAGCACTAGGAATAGCCTTGTCTTTCCAGAGAAGTCATTGATATTTCCCAGATTTTCAACTAGTTCAAGAGCTTCTGAAGCAACAAAATATATGAAACCAAGAGAAGCAACTCTTGATGTTATGCCACCCAATGTGGGTAGAACAACACCATAGCCCATCGAAACTACTAATAGAAGAAAACGAGAAACAGTCTTCTTCACAGCTGTAAACGTAACTGCCCACAAGGTAATGCCTATAGGTCTGGTTCCAGTTGAATTAAAGTTAGCATACTCAAAATACCAGAAAGCCATTTCACACATGCCAAGAGCAATAACAGTTGTTATATGGTAATGCAGCTGCAAAATGTCCTTCCAGCATCGCACGAACTGAATGAACCATAGAAGTCCAAGTGCAAGATATGCAAGTGACATGACACCATAAAATGTCATCATTGGAGCCATTTTACCAGGGAGGTAACCCAGTGGATTTCTCCAAACAGTTCTTCCTGTAACCTTCAATCCCTTAAGTTGAGGATCACAGAACATAAAATAGAGGTAATACATCCCTGTTTTGTTTATTGATACAATTTGAGTTACCATAGTGGTTTCTTCATTTTTACCATCAAAGAATGTCTGGATCCTCTTAGGCCAGTCAGGGTTTCTCAGGATTTGGACGTATGATCACCTCTCCTACTCTACAAGATTTCTCTTTATCAAGCTCAGGTGTGCAGCATATTGCATCAGAGTGTAGATATGAACCTCCAATTTTGTCCCTGTCCTGTATCTCAACAATTATAGCCTCCACCAATCCTGTCTTTTGCTGCATCTCCTCATGCCTAGATGCTGACTCCAGGGTGCGACGAAATACAATGGTGTCAAACCTGAAAGATTAGTCCATTAGATCACAGAAAAGTAAAGATTTAAAAGACATCTGACCATATAATTCTTATTGGCATGATACTTTGCTGTTAACCCATGCAGTTTACCATGAAATTGTTTGTGAACAAAATGACTAATGACATGGATGCTCCAAAACAGTTGACCTAATGTCCACCACTACACTGCTCTGCACAGTAATAACAGTGACATGGCATGTGCCATATAGAACCTAAGCCAACTTTACTGTCTTTCACATGTTCATGTCATCAGAGCATGACAATCATACTAAAATTTGATAAATAAAGGATACACACCATCCAAACAGTGATTGTTGGTATCCCCTTATTGGAGCTTGGTGCAGTGCAAAGATGCAGTAATGCTCCCTGATTCCAACCCCATAAGTCATAACACGGCAGCCAAAACAAAGAAACTGAAATATGCAAGGTGATCAAACGCACTGATTCAGATAGAACAATAACTTTCTTTTAGCAGCTGTATCCAAACCAATCAACAGATCATCCTACATGAAACCAAATTGTAAAACAAATGGCTTCATTTTCTCACATATATAATATCCAAAAAAAAGCAGCAGCAAGAAGCCTAGGAATGGCAAACACTCAGGATGCAAATTAAGAACTAACAGCAAAAAAAAGGTAGGTAGTCAAGGCTTCAAGCTGCCTGCAACATAGTGGATCACAAGCGACTAAAAGGACATAATCAACTTTTAGGACCTACTGTAAAATCCCAGCCTCATCACATGCTGCTGGCCACATGTGATAAAACTGACTGTAAAACTAGAGCTGAACCAACGCAATAAAACTAGAGCTGAACCAACGCAATAAAACTGACTGCGACATACGTTTGATCACGACTCACATAAAACAATAACTGCCTTTTAGCAGCTGTTCCAACTAAGTCGATAGATCAGTCTACCTGAGCACAAAATTACAAGAATTTACACTTGATCCGACGCATATTACCAAAAGAAACAGCAAGGGCCCTAAAAATCGGGGCAAACACCCAAGACGCAACTTGTTCAGAAGTTCCTGCCGTCCCAACCAAATCCTCTTGTCGCACACACCATTGCCCCGGAAACTAAGCTCGTTGATCAACGAAATGCGACGCATTCAACACTATCATATGATCCTGCACACCAGCACCCTCTCGATGCGTACGAGGTCCGCAAGACCCTACGGGCAGAGGCGAGCCGAGGAAGTGAGGACGGGCGGGATGCGGTTGGCGAGAGCCTACCTGATGAAGGATGATGAGTTGGATGAGAGGTCGGACGCGTAAGAGACCCTCGCTCCCGCCGTGGAAGAAGAAGGAGTTGGCCCGCGGCGCGAAGCCGCCGCCGGGTACTCGTGGATTGAGGCCGTCGGCGCCCCGGGCAGCGAGGAGGGCGATGAGGGAGAGCCCGAGCGCGAGCGAGAGTGTGGCTCGCCGCATCGTCCGCGAGGGTGCGTGCGGGCGCCGCCGTAGCCGTCTGCTAGCCTAGTCGGGCGGCAGCGGATGGATGAACAGGAAGGAGAGGGGTCTTGCTGCCAGCCGGTGCAGGATGGGTTAAGGTTGATGTAGTGTGACCAGGCATCAACATCGCTTGGCGTTGTCCGTTAACGATAGCGAGTTCACTGGACCCAGAGAAATTCTACGTAGTACGACGTGTACATCCTATAAAAAAAGGACACTACCTCTACTTAGGAACCAGTCACCATCATCCATTACAGAATGCGGTAAATTCCTCTATTAAAAGATAGAAAAGGGTAAATTTTTATCCCACGAGAATGTAAACCGGAAAAACTCTTTCTCTAATAGGTAAACAGGAACGAGAAGCATTCATCATCCCCATTTCCCACATGGACCTATTAAACTTATACGTGATGATGTTTTCGTGTAATAGTTAATAATAAAAATAAATAATTATTTTGTTATAAGATCACTCATTACATAAATGTGTTTATTTTGATGTACACAAAATGATTTCTTATATATGACAATTTGTATAAGTAACTATGTTTTGCATTAGTAATAAATGTTGTATGTCTTAATTATAATTTAAGCGGGAACGGAATCTCCTTTGGGGATTTATCCCCGCCGTGAATAGGGATGGAGAACAAATGTCCCCGTAAACGTTTATGAGGATCCCTGTGGAAAAAAATTATTGTGAAGATAGAGATGAGGAACTATTCACTGACGGGAAATTCCCCATTGTCATCCCCAATCCAGTACACTATGCAGTTAATGATGATTAAAGTTACAGCTTGTGCTTCATAATTCATCTAACTTTATACTTAGGTCAATCTTTAGGGCTTGTACAAACTATGAGGCGGTGGAACAATTTTCTAAATACAAGAGACAACAAAAAATTGTATGATACAATCCTGAGCCCCAGAATTATAAATAAAGTTAAGAGACAATGTGTATGGAGAATCGTATAAAGAGTTTCTCTATGTTTTTTTCAATTAACCCCCTAAAGACCCTTAAGAGACCACCTAATAAATGGTTGTACACGTCCTTACGAAGTCTATAGTCTCTACTCCTTTAAGGCACAAGTTTCATGTGTCGTGCATCACGTGCGAATCACGTAGATTTGTTTTATTTCCCCACTTCTCGTCTACCAATGGACCGTTACACCATAGATCATAGATGGATCGTGAAAAACCACACGAGCCCAACACAACAGGAAGTCACACGTAGCACAACACTCACATAGTATTATCTCGCTAGTTGAAGAAGAACGATCGACCGACCAACCTATAAAAAAGGATTTTCTCAGCCCTTTGACTAATTTTTAGTCCCACCATTTTATTCTATTTTAGTCTATAAATTATCAAATATGAAAACTAAAATGGAATAAAATGGAGTGATTAAAGTCCCTATAAATCAAACACCACTTAAATAAAAGTGTAATATTTGTTCTTGTCATTTTAATATCTGTATATTTATTTTAATATTAAATTTTATTTTTATGGGTATGTATCTAACATGGTACTTGTCGGCGTTCCGAGACCGGGGGGTCTGAG